>LPNX010895836.1:83863-93863 GCA_001517045.1 Pseudotsuga menziesii | reverse complement strand
CAGGGAAAAGAACAGCATGTACATCAATATGTAATTTGCAAAAAAATGAATTAGAGTGGTTGATTAATATGCTTTCCTTCTTATCTTTTAAACCATATGCTAAATCGATTTCCCTTAATGTAAGATTGGTATCTCCATTGCGATGTACTACTTTTACCAATGAAGCCACGCCTTCCCATGATACTCCATAATCCGATTGTTCGTATTGTTCAATCCATACCTTCATCGAGTCAAGATTGTTTACGATGTATAAATGAATTGAATCTCACTCTTGACCAATTTCTTTATGACAATAAACATTAAAATTCAAGACATATGTAAATTTTATGAACAAAGCATATGCTCTTAATTGATGCATTAATAAAATGAATATGCAAATAGAATATGTAGGATATGTATACATAAAATTCAACAGTCAAATGTATTATATTAATTAACATCCACTAGCTAATAATTACCTTTCACCTTCCTCGGTCTACCTTTCCCCTTCAGGTACTCCCCTTCAAAATTGTTATTGGAGTCTGGATCACAAATGCGACGTAAATTGAACTTTGACGCTAAATTAGGAAGATATTCACTAACATACAACATGTTTTGGTATACCATATATCCCTCTATCATATAACCCTCAGCACGTGCTCGTTTTCTAACCAAACCCTTCATAAATTTCAAGTGCCTCTCAACCATCCACATGGACTTTGAGTGCACATGTCCACACCATTCAATCTCCTCAACTTGGTGTATGAGGTAGTGTTCATGTGCATTGGAAAATGTCGAAGGTAGATGCTTCTACATTACACACATGAGACGAGGAATTTCTCTCTGCCGATACTTTATATCTTCTTTATGGATTTCTTTGTTAAATTTTCATATGCTAAGCTAGATCATTAGTATTTCATTTCGAATTCATAACAAAAGCATATAAACAGGATCATTGAAAGATAGACAAGCACAACCATACAAAAGGAACACAAAGATTTATCCTGGGAAAACCCTAAAGGGAAAAACCCAGCAAAAGCTTCCTCAATATAGATGCCCCAAAAAGATAAAAGGTAAAACCAACAAGGAGATCAAAGCCTGATCCTCCTCCTTCTCCAGCTACTCTTCTCTTCTCCACTAATGCGCTACAAAAGTGAGAGTGTGTGTCTCAAATGAAGAGAGCTACACCTCTATTTATATTCATCCGTTCACTTAAATTAACTCATCTAACATGTAGGCTCGAGTTAATCATGTAGGCTCGAGTTACACATGTAGGCTCAATTAACCACACTGGGGTGCTAATGACCCACCTTTACAAATAGAGGGGACAACCTCATGACTCTTATTAGTTCTTCTTATTAGAATCATCGAGGTACAAGATAATACAAGTGGTTCTCCTGGTAGGACCATCGGGGACCACAAAAGATACATATAGAATATTCTTTGAAGTTACAGTATTTCAACACTCCCCCTTAACGAGAAGGGTATTCTATAACAACAACAACAATAGTAGGAGAGGACATCATCAACATCATCAGGGTAACACATCTATAAATCATTAGAAGCTTTTAACCATCATATAGTCTTTGTCTTCAATTTTCAACGACAGCAACTCTTTGATCAGCATCAGCATCTTTTGACCTTTTGATCAGCAACATCTTCAACAATTTGACCTTTTGATCAGCAACATATTTATCACTTCGACCTTTCGAACAGCAACATCTTCAGCACTTAGACCTTTTAATCAGCAGCAACATCTTCAGCACTTTGACCTTTCGATCAGCAACATCTTCAGCATTTTGACCTTTCGATCAGCAACAATATCTTCAGCATTTTGATCAGCAACATCTTCAACACTTTGATCTTTCAATCAGCAACAACATCTTAAACATTTCGATCAGAAACATCTTCAGTACTTTGATCTTTCAATCAGCAACAACTTCTTCAGCATTTTGTTCTTTCAATCAGTACATCATCATCGTCATACTTTGATCTTTCGATCAGTACATCATCATCATCATACACTGATCTTTCGATCAGTACGTCATCATCATCACAAAAACATCACTATCATCAAAACATCAACATGATCCTTGCTTTCGGAATTACAGGATTTAGGTCTTTACGGAGTTACCAATGATCCTTCCTTTTGAAATTACAGGATTTAGGTCTTTACAGAGTTACTAACGGTCCTTCCTTTCGGAATTACGGGATTTAGGTCTTTACGGAGTTACTAATGATCCTTCCTTTCAGAATTACGAGATCAACACATTTGTGGAACTCAAACAATCCTTCCTATTGGAATTACGGGATCAACACATCTGTGGAACTCAGACAATCCCTCCTATTGGAATTACGGGATCAATTCAATGATCCTTCCTTTCTGAATTATGGGATTTAGGTCTTTACGGAGTTACTAACAATCCTTCCTTTCGAAATTATGGGATCAACACAGATGTGGAACTCAGACAATCCTTCCTATTGGAATTATGGGATCAACACATCTGTGGAACTCAGACAATCCTTCCTATTGGAATTATGGGATCAACACATCTGTGGAACTCAGACAATCCTTCCTATTGGAATTACGGGATCAAGTCAATGATCCTTCCTTTAGGAATTATGGGATTTAGGTCTTTATGGAGTTACTAAAGATCCTTCCTTTTGGAATTACGGGATCAACACATATGTGGAACTCAAACAATCCTTCCTCTAGGAATTACGGGATGAACACACGTTCTCGAGTATCGAAGTCACCGGATCCATTCTGAACCGAAGTTCAAGGATGATACAATCCTACCACATTCACGGGGACTGAGAGCTCTGGATACATTTTGAACCGAGGTTCAGGGATGATGCAATCCCACCACTTTCACGGGGACCAAGACCTCCAGATACATTTTGAACCGAAGTTTAGGATGATGCAATCCACCACCTTCACGGGGGCCGAGACCTCCAGATACATTTTGAACCGAGGTTCAGGGATGATGCAATCCACCACTTTCACAGGGGCCGAGACCTCCGGATACATTTTGAACCAAAGTTCAGGGATGATGCAATCCTACCACATTCACAGGGGCCGAGACCTCCAGATACATTTTGAACCTAAGTTCAGGGATGATGCAATCCCACCACATTCACGGGGGCCGAGACCTTCGGATACATTTTGAACCGAAGTTCAGGGATGATGCAATCCCACCACATTCTCGATGATCTAAGTTACACTGGATCCATTCTGAACCGAAGTTCAAGGATGATACAATCCTGCCACATTCTCAATGACCAAAGTTACACCGGATCCGTTCTAAACTAAAGTTCAAGGATGATACAATCCTACCACATTCTCGATAACCAAAGTCACCAGATCACTTCTGGACATATGTCCCAGGATGATACAATCCCTCTTCATTCTCGAAGACCGAGGTCTCCGGATCACTTTAGGGCAAGTTCCCAGGGATGATACAATCCCACTTCATTCTCAAAGACCGAGGTCTTCGGATCACTTCTGTACATATGTCCCAGGATGATACAATCCCTCTTCATTCTCGAATACCGAGGTCTCCGGATCACTTTAGGGCAAGCTTCCAGGGATGATACAATCCCACTACAACATCACTACTCCCCCTTTCGGGGAAGGTATTTCTGAACCATACCAAGCTTGTCTCGAAAGTGTTCGAACTTTACCCGAGACAGAGCCTTTGTCAGGGCATCATCATCTAAACCATCTTCATCTACATCTTTAGTATGTGAATACTAAACTATCATCAGGTCACCATCATCTGCATCTACAGTATGTAAATACTGAAACATCATCTATATCTTCAATATGGGAATACTGAAATCATCATCATTTCTATATTCAGTATAGAAATACTAAATCACCATCATTTGTATCTACAGTATGTAAATACTGAAACATCATCATCTGCGTCTTTATCTTGAATGTAGAAATACCAGATTTCTATGTGTTACGATGGAACACAGGGTTCTCTATTATCACAACTCTCGTTATCACATAGAATCAATGTAGTATCCATCTTCAGTTCAAAGAGACATGATATCAGCTTCCGAAGCCATATGGCTTCACAACTTAGCTGAGCAATCTGCTATGTATTCTGCTTCAGCCATGCTACGAGAAACACTGGACTGTTTCCTGCTAAACCATGAACTCATAGAAGACCCCAAACAAAAGCATCTACCTAATGTTATTTTCCTATCTGAGATACTTCCAGCCCAATATGCATCTGTGTAGCCATACAATCTATACTCATGGCTACCATCATAATATAAACCAAAGTCTATAGTCCCTTTCAGATATCTCATCACATGTTTTGCAGTTACTAGGTGAACCCGTCTTGGTTGAACAAGATATTGACTTAAGGTGTTCACAGCAAAACAAATGTATGGTCTGGTATTTTTTAAGTACATCAATGACCCAATGATATGTCTGTAATGAGTCATATCCACTAACTCTGATGAGTCATTAGCTAACAACTTCAGGTTAGAGTCCATGGGTGTGGCCATGACTTTGCATTCCAACATATTGAATCTCTTCAATATCTCTACCGCATACTTTCCCTAGTTGAGAAATATTTCTTCTGAACTTTTCCATACTTCCAGACCCAGGAAATAATGCATTAACCCAAGGTCTTTCATCTAAAATTATTCTGCTAGTTTCTTCATGACCTGTTTCTCATTTCTTGTCAAGGATAAGTCATCCACATATAATAACAGGATGACAAGTTCATCTTCTACAACCTTGAGATAAAGGTTAGGATCAAATTTACCCTTGGTAAATCCCATGCTCGACAAGAAACTATCTATTCTTCCATACCAAGCTCTGCGAGCTTGCTTCAGGCCATAGAGGGCCTTCTTCAACTTGCATACGTGATTCCATCTGGCTTCAACTTCAAATCCTCGTGACTATTCGACGTAAAACTCTTTCTCAATCATACCATTAAGGAAGGCTTGTCTTTACTTCACCATGGAAGAAACTACCATGATAGTTCTGAAGGAAGTGTACCTTGCTTCCTGGAGTAATTGTCTCTTCAAAATTAATTCCCTCTTTCTGAAAGAAACTTCTAGCCAAAAATATTGCTTTATACTTCTCGATACTTCCATCAGTTGTATATCCATTTGGAGGATACAATACTCTTTCCTTCTGGTTTGGGAACTATATCCCATACATCATTCTAGTATTCTTTCATCATAACATCTTTCCTGAGTTCGTCTTGTCAAATCATCAACATATCCTAGTCTTCTGCATTCAACTTTGAAGGTTGGAACCCACTTTACTCTTGGTAAAGTCTCAATCCATCAAGAAGCTATCCATCATGTCGTACCGTTTCAAACTCAGATATCTTCTGTAGTCACTCCCCCTGAAGTGGATTATTATATTCCTTCTTCATTCTATATAGGTGGATATATACTGGTCAATAGAGTATGTCATGTCATAGTCTATTCTTTATGATTCAAATCATGAACCTTTCTTTGTACACTTGTTCTTGTAGATCCATATGGAGGATACTATGTACTTCCCTTTATGTCTCGAAATCATATCGTATACATCATTCCCCATGATCAACTGTTATTCTTTGATCATAGTTTATTTCATAGCATTATTTTCTTCATCTTGAGTTATCTCTCATACCCATGGTGGTCTTCATCCTTTGAGGTGTATCTACCGCTCTCTGGAGCTCTTTCTTCCATCATGGTGTCTCTGACCCTGGGAGCTTCAGATTCATGTTTATTGAATTGTCATCACTTGTTCTTCGGAACAAGTCTCGTCCTTTTTTTTCTTGTAGGAGGTTGTACAGGACCTTTCCTACAATTCAAATGCACCAGTTGCATGGTTAGAACTATTTCATAAAACATATGCATAACGAAAAATTCGTATGCATCATGCAACTATTTAGCCAATACAACATTCATCCACAAAAACTTTCTAGATTCCTTCCATCTATACCATGACATCATTGAGATTGTGCACTAATCCAATATGTCAGCAAAGAGGTTTGATAAGTAGCACTGGAAAGTTGTATAGTGCCATGAGCTACTTACCCATCACATGCATATTAGTAGTATTAATGTAAACAATCTATCATGCATAACACATCAACTGAATACAATCAAATGTATAACAAAACAATATCATGAAATGGCAATTGAATACTTATCTTTTATTTGTTTCGTGGGTAGACTCCATCTTGGTCATTCTCCTTCATCATCTTCTTCATTCATGAAATCATCATTTCTTATCCAAATGATAAGATGGATAACAGGTTCGTCAAGAATTGAGTTCTTCATATTCCTCATCGCTTGAGGGATATTCTTTGAATGGTGAGAGCTTGATCTTCAATTTTCTCCCATCTTTCTTCTTCTCTTCTTATGAGACGAGCTTCTTCTTCTTCCCAAAGTCAACTGAAAGTAATCACTTCCTTCTGGCATACATTCCTCGCATGAATGAATCCCATGATCATGGGAGGCCATTCAAGGTAGCTATCACCACTTCTGCATTCTATGCTTCTTCTTCTACCGCTTCAAGATGTTATGCATTCTAGATCTTCACATTCTTCAACTGTTTTCTCAAATCCATATTTTGAATTATGTTCTTATCTTCAAATAGCTTGATCAAGGAATCAAACATATTCGGTGTCTTTAGGGAAGACACTTGTGGTACAATTTGATCCGTGATTGAATCAACAATGATCTTCTTGGCCTTGATCAAGTTCTTCTTGTGTAAGGCTTTGAGGCTCATCTCCCTCTAGAACTGGAACCTCTCTACTCATGTAGGTGTCCAATTCATTTTCTTCAGAGAGATCAAATACTTTCATGCTTGGAATTTTTTCAAGCTTATCATCAAGCTGATGTGATAGATCACTTTGAAATGAGAACCTCAAATGCAAATAGAAAAAGATTATATCTTACCGATTTGAGGTGTCCGTCCTACTTCCGGAGCTGGCTGATCTAGGGTTTGTCAGAGAAACCCTAATTTTCAAAACTTGGAATCTTTCAGATATAATTGGATATAAATATATATCTCTTCAAATGGAGCTGTCCAATGTACTCCTTTTCTAAAAACAGTGGAGGGAAGCTCCCAGAACAGGAAGCCCTAGTTTTCCAATTTCTTCTGCAGAAATGTCTGTTACTGTTTCTGTGATATCTCCGAAATTATTGCTCCTCTATGTCTGAAATTTCTCACTGAGGTAACCTCGCATGTACCTGATCCAACAAAATATGTTTCATCATAATTTATTTCACCAATTTGTATTTATGATCATTTTCCCAAGGTGACCTGTTACAGGACTGTTCAAAACAGTGAAGTTGTACGGAATGACATGTGTCACTGGTTCATCTTCAGGTTCTGAAATTCAGACCATAGAAATTAAAGTCTATTCTCTTTTTGTAACATCTTCAGGAATTCCATTTGGACCTCTATATCCCACGATACAGCAATTCTCCCCAGGTGTCATGTTTAGGGATGAATTCTAGAAGAGGCTGGAACCCTAACTTGGAGGGGTCATATCTCCCAGAATATAGAGAATCAGATACTGAATTTTGGACACAGTGTAAATCAGGATTGTATATTCGGCCTCTACAATTTTCCACTCTTGATCCTTTTCCAATCTCAGGATATATCGAATGTACAAAAACTTAGCAGTTTTAGTATTTAGGGTTTTTCCAGATCGAGGTCAAACTAGGGTTTGACTTTCCCAGAGTTTCACCCAACCAAATTTCTTGATCCAGGTCTCTAAAATTTGATTTTGATCGGAGGAGAAAAATCCTATTCTAGGCTCACTCAAAAATTCTTCTTCTGTAGAAAGCCCTAATTTTCCGCACCAAAACTGAAAATGCTCGGAATCGAATTTCGCTTCGACAGAAAGATGTGCCCTTCAATGGAGAGTCAATCTAGCCTTCTTTTGTTGATCGATCATGGATAGAGACCCAAAAAATAAGAAGCCATAGATTCTTTAGCTACACAATGTCTTCTTTCAGGGTGGCTCTGATACCATGTTAAATTTTCATATGCTAAGCTAGATCATTAGTATTTCATTTCGAATTCATAACAAAAGCATATAAATAGGATCATTGAAAGATAGACAAGCACAACCATACGAAAGGAACACAAAGATTTATCCTGGGAAAACCCTAAAGGGAAAAACCCAGCAAAATCTTCCTCGATATAGATGCCCCAAAAAGATAAAAGGTAAAACCAACAAGGAGATCAAAGCCTGATCCTCCTCCTTCTCCAGCTACTCTTCTCTTCTCCACTAATGCGCTACAAAAGTGAGAGTGTGTGTCTCAAATGAGGAGAGCTACACCTCTATTTATATTCATCCGTTCACTTCAATTAACTCATCTGACATGTAGGCTCGATTTAATCATGTAGGCTCGATTTAATCATGTAGGCTCGATTTAATCATGTAGGCTCGAGTTACACATGTAGGCTCAATTAACCACACTGGGGTGCTAATGACCCACCTTTACAAATAGAGGGGACAAACTCATGACTCTTATTAGTTCTTCTTATTAGAATCATCGGGGTACAAGATAATACAAGTGGTTCTCCTTGTAGGACCATCGGGGACCACAAAAGATACATATATAATATTCTTTGAAGTTACAATATTTCAACATTCTTTAGATGACAACCATCTACAAGTGACGCAAACCAATAACGATATTTAAGAAAAAAAAAACATTAAATTACATAACATGAATTAGTGGACAAAAAACAAATATAAATTATACAAAGAATTAAAGAAACACCAAATACATGCAAATAATCGCTAGTTACCTCATGTATTTCCCAATATTATATATAACTTGTTCGACATTGTTGTCAAAGTTGTCCGAGAGAGAGAGAGGTAGAACATACTGTAACAATATAAAAACCACATCATTTTTTAAACAAAGAGTAGACAAACAAAATAACAACAATATGCAATGGAATTAAAAAAGAATAATTATGTGGACATAAAAATAATAATTACCTTCATGAAGATGCGTCAATCATGCGTTTTGACCCCCGCAAAATCACCTTTCTTTGTTATGATATTCTTCATGGTTGCACAAAATCCAGTGGGAAATTTAATTTTCCACGTGACTTCTTTTACAACATTACTTTTTTTCTCCATAAACATCCATGGAATTGAGTTTATATTAATTTGGTCTACGCTGCTATGACATTGAATGATGACTTTCATTGCATGGTTTCCTTCTCGAATGTCTTTGCAAAATTTCACAATTTTTTCTTTCTCGCTCCTTAGCTCCAATAGTCGCCATAATGTTTTAGTCACATTCTTTCTAATATGCATTGTATCAACCATATGAGCAATTTGTAGGTGTTCATAGTAGGTAAACCTGCTGAATTGTATAGGATAAATTTTCATTCCTCGTGGAATCCCATTAATGCATTCATGATCATGACGGACATCATGAATATTAGTTTATAAATAAATTACAGAAATCAATTATGGCCACTACAATAAACAACACAAAATAAAAAAAAATACATAACAATTCATATACAATGATCCATAAGTACCAGCTTGACGATTTCTATTATATTGCATCTTCCAAAGCTGAGGTGTCAATCTCCGTGGTTTTAATGCAGTCTCTTGCTTCCCATTAAAAATATTTTTTCGGTTGTTCTATACCTGTGATTCTTAGAGAGGAAGTGCATATACTCATCAAAGACCTCCTTTCTTAATCTTTTTAAGCAACAATATTTGATCTTAGGACCACAAACTGGACATGCAATTTTTCCCTTTGTCTGAATACCTGCAATATATAGACATAGAATATCTATGTCAATTATAATGATATAAAAACTATATTAACTACTTCATATAATTAAATGCAATTAAAGTGGAAATTAAAAATACAAACCGCAAAAATGGGTCAACCCTGGGGCATCCTGTATTTTCCATATAACCATTACATGGAATTGAAATTTTCTTTGTTGTATTGGTATAGATACATCATACATACTGATGTCATTCCATAGCTTCAGTATCTC
>LPNX010895836.1:5000-82138 GCA_001517045.1 Pseudotsuga menziesii | reverse complement strand
ATTAGGAAACAAAATATAACAAATGATATGACACGACTACATTAAAAATAAAACAGTTGTAGATAGAAATACCTGGAATAATCATCGACAACATTATGTGCTCCATGTTTATTGGCAACCATGGAGGAATGTTATTGTTGATAACAAGAATAGTCCAAACCGTGTAAATGGATTTCATCTGTGCAAATGGATTAACACCGTCTACTGCCAAAGAAATCCTAAGATTACAGGGTTCTTCTTTAAAGTGAGGCCACTTTTCCTCCATATCTCTAAATGCAGAACCATCTACGGGCATTTGAATAACATCATCTTGACTTATGTTCCTTGCATGGTAATCCATAAATTGCGCTATGGTATTGCACCTAAACCGTTGTTGCAAGCATGGAATGATGAAAATAGAATGAATAACCTTGTGAGGAACATTTTTTGTTACATTATCTATTCGATATCTACTTATATGACATTCCAGACATTCAGTTTCAAATTCATGCTAATTATAATATATAACATGGTCATCGAGGCATGCATGAATTGCTTCATAATGCATTCCAATCTCTTTCATGATGGAAGATAAATCTCGATATGTGTGAGGTAAAATATTTGATGGTGGTAACAAAAATTCAGCTCTCAAGATACATCAAATTAAAATAAAAATAGATTTAATATAATATATAAATAATATTAACAAATCACACTTCATCCGTATTGGAAAGCACCCTGAGCATAAGTTCGATCGAGGGAAGGCAAGCCGAGCATCATGCATATTGGGACTGATACATTATGATATCAGTGGTCCCATGCATATCAAATCCATGAATGGATCAAGGTACATTCTGAATTTCATTGATGACTTTTCCAGATACACATGGGTCTTTTTTATCAAAAAGAAGTCGAAAGTCTTGGAAAAATTCACTGAATTGAAGGCCTTGATTGAGAATGCATCTGGAAAAAAGATAAAGATTTTGAGCTCTGATAATGGTGGGGAGTATGTCAGTAATGAGTTACTGCATATATGTTCCCAAAGTGGTATTCAGATACGGAATTGAGTCCCCTACACTCCCCAGCAGAAAAGTGTAGCTGAGAGGAAGAACCGGTCTCTCAAGGAGATGACCACCTGTATGTTGGAATCAAAGAAGTTGGCTGCAAATTTGTGGGAGGAATCCATGCATGCTTAATAATATATTCAGAACAGAGTGCCACACTCATCCATGAAATGGAAGACCCCTTTTGAAGTATATTTCGGACACAATTCGGATGTGTCGAACCTGAGGGTGTTTGGGTCCATTGCATGGGCCCGAATTCCGCTTGATAAAAGGAGGGATTTGCAACCGCAAAGCATCAAATGTCTATTTATTGGATATCTTGATGAATATAAATGTTTCAAGTTTCTGGATATCAAAACAAAATAGATCATCATTGAAACGAGAGTAATGTTCGATGATCCTCTTCAAGAGGTAGAACTAGTGAAGGAGAAAACTGTTGAATTTCCTTCCTATTCTACTGAATATTTGCATGATGTAATTAGGGGTGATGACCCTGATTTGGATCCTCTGATTTTTTATATCAGAGTATATAAAACATCATATTCTGAATCATAACCTGAAGTACAAAATCATCTCCCAACTTGGGCCCGACAGACACTCTCCTCCGCAGAAGATAACATTGGAAATCCGGATGATCCAAGGAGAACCCGGTCTGATTTCCAAAGAGCAGGTATTGCGCTCTCTTGTCCTGATTATTTGCTGTTTGAATATTGTTATTTAATGATAATTTCAGACCCTAAGTCTTACTACCATTCTCAGAAGGATCCAATATGGCAATTTTCCATGGATGAAGAGATGAATTCTCTTCAAAAAAAAACTACTTGGGAGCTAGTTTCTCTTCCTCCAGGGAGGAAATTGGTTCAATGCAAGTGTGTGTTTTGGACTAAGGTTGCTGATGATGGAAGAAAATACAAATATAATGCAAGGCTAGTAGAAAAAATTTTCTCCCAGGTCCAAGGTGTGGACTACGATGATACTTCTGCACCTGTTGCAAAAATGGACTCCATCCGCCTAGTTTTGGCAATTTCTGCATCTAAGCACTGGGAAGTGCATCATATGGATGTTAAGTCTGAATTTTTGCATGGAGATATTCATGAGGATATATACATGAAGCATACTAAGGGATAAATTTCTGATCCATATTTGGTTTTCAAGCTAAAGAAGTCACTATATGGGTTAAAACAGGCCCCAAGGGAGTGGTATTCCAAGATGGATGCCTTCCTTCTATCGCAAAACTTCCAAAGGTGTAAATCAGATCCGAATGTGCATATACAGAAGTCTGATGGTCATTTGATTATTATTTTTTTATATTTTAATGACTTACTGATTACAAGTATCATAGTTACTTCTATTTCAGTCATCAAAACTGCTCTCACAATGCATTTGAAATGAGCGATTTGGGGCTCTTGAAGCAATTTCTAGGGCTCGAAATTGAGCAAAATTTTGATGGTATAGTGGTCACCAAGTAAAAATATATATCAGACCTATTATTCAAGTTTAACATGGCTGAATTTAAGGCTGCTCCATTCCCTTTCCTTTCAGGGATCAACCGTGAAGAAGGAAAAATCACACCTCGCATGGACTACACTATTTATCGACAACTGATAGGTAGCTTGCTCTACTTGACTCATTCTCGGCCTGATATCTATTATTCCATGAATACTATGTCAAGATACATGAAGCAGCCTCAAGATATTCATTGGAAGGAAACCAAGAGGATCCTCCAGTATATTCAGGGAACCAGGACCTACAGCATTCACTATGTTGTAGACTTCGAGCTAGAGCTAGTTGGCTACACATATTCCGATTGGGTGGGTGATTCTATTGATTGGAATTCTACTTCCAATTATGTATTCATGTTTAGTGGTGGCCCCATTTGCTGGTCTAGCAAAAAGCAGGCCTCCATAGCATTGTCTTCAGCAGAGGCTGAGTACCGAGGAGCGGTGAATGCTTCCATCCAAGCTGTTTGGTTGCAAGGCATTATTTCATAGTTTGATCTTGGTAGTAATTTGTCCACTATCCTTTTTTGTGACAATCGAAGTGCTATTAATATATCCACAGATCCAGTTACCAGGTAGAGGATCAAGCATGTAGAGATACACATGCACTACATCAGAGAGTTAGTGCATGACAGGACCATCATTCTGCAATACTGCCCGACTGATGAGTAGATTACAAACATATTCACCAAGAGATTTTTAGAAAATAAGTTCACTTACCTCCGTTCACTGTTGTGGGTGAGTTCATCATGGTGATCAGACTACTTTCAGTGTTCATCCTGAGGGGGGGTTTTCCCACTAGGTTTTCCCACTTTTCCTCACTTAGATTTATTTTTGAGCATTGTTTGAGTTTCATTATTATATAGGGTGACCTATGGCCTTATTTATAGGGCCCTATAATTTCATGCACTTTATTTTTTCTACCATTTCTGAGTATAGCTTAAGGGGGGGTGTTGGAGACATTTACCCATCATGCACACTTAATTTGGTCAATTTGACCTTGTTAAACCACTATCCTAAGTTTTATTGACTTAATTGGCATCATATGAGCACACTATGACATCAGCATGACCATACCCACGCCTACCTTCAGTCAAGGAGGCCAACTAAGCCTTCTCCTTCATTTGGGGAGGCTAACTAGAGCACTCTGGGGCTGATCTAAGTGTCATAAATGCACCTAATTGCTAAATGATGGTTACAATCAGTTAATTTGAGTGGTGAAGGCACCTCCATTCATTATATTGATTATTTTATTAATATTTAATGAACGGGAGTCAACAGGGGCACCTCCAACCACCTCTGATGGTCAGTTTGACTTCAGTTAACCTCATCGGGGTTCATTGGAGTTATCGATGCGCTACCACTTGTTGGTTGGCATGCAGTGACATGTGTTTCAGATAATTTCAGTTAGACTCAGTCATTCATTGCACTCTGACTTCAGTTAGGACTCAGTTGAGTCAATCAGGACTTGATCAGTTGGTTAACTAGTGTGTTTATTATGGCTTACAGTCAGTTAAGCTACACCCATTCATTAAATTAGAATGACCTCCTTGGGAATTAGAATTGTCTTGGAATTCATGCATATTGCATTATCATTGTATTGTATTATTCATTATTAATTGATTATACAGTGCTGTTACTTCCATTGCAGCACCATTTTGTCAATTTTATGCTTAATTGTCTGAATTCTTTGTGAGACTATGTTTTCAGTCCCTAGACCACTATGAAAAATTAATATAGTCAAGTTCAAAGTCCCCCTTCTATTCAAAATATTCCTATACCCATGGCAGCCAGATTTGCTCCTTTATCTCTGCATGTTTTGCTACATGATTTTCCCCGGAACTATTCACAAAGAATATCTTTATTTGATGGGGAACGAACCTTTACAGCTAGACAACACACGAATAGGTTTGAATACTTTGCTGATATGGAATAGGTTGACTATGATGATTCCAAGATGAGGTTATTTGTACAAAGTCTGTCTGGAGAGGAAAAGAGATGGTTCAAGGATTTTCCTACAAGATCTATACCCACATTTGAAGCCTTCCAAACTATGTTCTTAGATAGTTGGGAAGACAAGAAGAGTCCCTTAAAAGTTATATCTCAGTACAATAATCTAAAGAAGGGAAATTTTGAGTCAGTTCATTAGTTTTCCAGCAGGTTCATGAGGGCGTATAATTCTATTATAGCAGATATCAAACCCTTAGTAGGTGTTGCTAAACTACATTATGCATATGCTTTTGAAAGTGACTTTTCCCTATTACTTAGAGAAAGAAAATATACAAATATTCCTTAGGGGAGTTTTGAGGTAAAACATGGGCCTCAAAAAAAAAATTTGTATCGTTAAAGTTCACTTAATAAGAACCAATAGGATTCAAGATGATGATGTCAACCATAAGGGTAAAATTTGTAAGAAAAATAGAGGGAAATTTTTTTTTTTAAACTACTTTTTCTTATCGTATTTTTGGCATATATCCTTATCGATTCACCCAATCATCAAGATTGGGGACTCGTTGGATGCGGAACTTAATTTTGCATCCAACCCATACCCACATAGCATACGTTTGAGGTACCCACAAAATTTTCATTTTTGGGTGTCGTGTGTACCTCAGGCGTATGCAGTGTGGGTATGGGTTAGATGCGGAATTAAATTTCACTTCCAATGAGTCCTCAAACTCAAAATTTGGGTGAACCAATAAGGAGATATGCCAAAACTACGATAAGAAAAATAGTTTTTATGTTTACCCTCCAAAATCTAGAACTTTTATTTTATTATTATAACTCTTATTTTATTATTTCCCTTGTGAGGCCCATTTAAGACCTCAAAACCCTCCTAATGAATGTTAAATATGATTTGGAAGTAGAGGCCAATTTGATGGATTTAGGGAAAATGAAACTCGGAATGGAAGTGAATAGAAGAAAAACAAGAGAATAAAATCACCCTTCTACCTCTCCTTCTCCAAATGATGCAAAGTTTGAGATGATGATGAAGACTATGGAAAGATTGATGGACTGCTTGAATTTAGATAATAGACCACCTAATAGCAAGCATCCTAAACCTAAAATAAGAAATCCAAACTTCATAATTCCACCTCCTCCTCCCCCTCCAATCAAGCAGAGAGGCCCAAGGAATCCTATAAATCCTGAAGATCAGCAGATAAGGCCTCCATTCCCTGAAAATTATGTTGATGAGTAGGAAGAAAATGATCCAATGGAAAATAAAATACCCCACTTTGATGATCTAGATTCTGAATTTTATCTCACTGACGAAAAGCACAATTTTTTTGCTCAAGAAGATGATTGTAATGGATTTGAGATAGAATCATAACAGTATCAAAAGGGTTATCAAAATTCCATTGATTATTTTTAAAATAAATTAAAACTGAGAAGTAGAGATGCAGTCATCAATAAAGGAAAGCCTAATTCAAATCAGCCTTCCATTAGTCATCCAAATACAGAAAAAGAAACAGAAAAGAAAAAAGATAAACAAAAAGAAAATAATTTACAAAAGGTTTCAAATAATAAAGGAGAAATATCAAAAGAAGTGAAAAATCCAATACTAGTTGATGTGGATAAAGCAACTTCATCTTTTCATATACAAGTTGAACTGTCTGAAATAAAAATTTCCATAACATTTAATGATTTTTTAAGGAATAATAAATACAAAGAGAAAATAACCAAAATGGTAAAACATAAAAGTGATTTTCAGCCAGATACTTTGGAATTAACAGATGGTCCTCCCACTATTTTCCTTGGGCCTAAATTTGAAGATACTTATGAGGAAGATGTCCCACCATTATATGTAAGCTTGAATAGTCATGATATGATTTTACACAACACTAATAATCTAGATTTGGGTGCATCTCATAATTTGATTCCAAGGATAGTGGTGGAGAGTTTAGGATTGGAAATTGCAAGGCCCTCTAAAGACCTGTATTCTTTTGATTCTAGAAAGGTAATATGTCTAGGGTTGATAAAATACATGGTGGTAACCCTTGCACAGATTCCATCTAAGATTATTGTCATGGATGTGGTAGTGGTCGACATCCCTCCCAAATTTGGTATGTTATTGTCAAGACCGTGGGCTTCAAAACTAAAGGGAGCATTACATATGGACATGTCATATGCAACCATTCATTTGTTTGGAGGTAATAGGAGATTCTATAGAGAAAAAATGTTAGCATATGTGGTTATAGACAAGACACGTCTGATAACCATCCCATATATGTTGTAGATAATGATTTGGGTTCTTCCATATTTTTCAATGTCTCGCATTTTGATCCAGAAATTCCTATAGTGGTGGAAGTAAAGGAAGATAAAGATTTTGCCAAAAGACAGGAAGAATTAGAGAGAAAACAAAATGAAGAGGGACTGTGGACAATGCATTTTGATGGGTCCATTAGTAAAGAAGGAGTTGGTGTTGGTGTATGGATAATTTCTCCAAATAGGGAATTTAAAGTGTATTCTTTTAAGTTAAATTTTGAATGCACAAATAATGTAGCGGGTTATGAAGATTTGATGTTAGGGATTAATGCTTTGAAATATTTGAAAGCTAAACGAATAGATGTTTTTGGGGATTATGAGCTAGTTGTGAATCAAGTGAATGACAGTTACCAAACCAAACATCCTAGAATGAGGGCATATAGAAATGAAGTTTGGGATATGTTGGGGAATTTCTTTACAGAATACAAAGTTATAGTGATTCCTAGAAGATAAAATCAAGTACTTGATTCACTGGCCATTACTGCTAGAAATTTCAAAGTTCCCATTTATTCAAAGAAAAAATATAAAATAGCAGTTGTAAAGAGACCTTCCATTCCTGATAATTCCAAATATTGGGAAGTGTTTGAAGATTATTTACAAATAAAATTATTTTCGGAATTGTCGGGACAGTTTCTAAATACAAATATAGACACAGAGAATCAATATTCAGAAAACTTTCAGGAAAATGTACAGTTTGTAGAATATGTTGAATAGAAAAAGTTAAAAGATGTAACTGGAGGAAAAGATATAATTCAACTGAAAACCAATTATAGTCCAAAGGGTCTTATTCCTTTAGAGAAGTTATTTGATAAAAATTATGTTGCTAAAGATACAAAAGTACAATCCACTGAAAATGATATTGAAGACCAAAATGTAGGGACTGAAAGTTCACCCAAGAATGTAAAGTTATCAAGAAACTTACCTGTAAAAGAAAAATAAGAATATATAAACATGATGAAGAAGTATATTTTGTGTTTTCTTATAGTTATGAAGACTTGAAAGAGTGTGATACCTCCATCTTACAGCATACCATTCCTATCGTACCTAGGGAAAACCATTTAGACAGAAATTGAGAAGAATAAATCCTATGTTGTTACCATTAATTGAAAAAGAATTGAGAAAGTTGTTTAATGCAAAAATAATCGTGACTCTAGAATTTTTCCAATAATGTGGTGAACAATATCCTCACTCAACCTAACCCAGAAGGAAATATAGATAAGTATATTGTTGTTCCATTGGAATATGATCTAGAAATTAAACCCATAAAATTGGTGAAAGGGAAGGGACTTGCTAAACTTATGACAAATTCAAATTGTGAATCTTTACAATTAAATCTCTTGTCCAATAATTCTAATCATTTTGATTTAGGATTGAAAGGGCTATCATATTTCACTTTATCCCCATGGTATAGTGGCATCATCTATGTTTTCTAAAACTTACAGCCTCCTCTAGGATTGAGCAAAACCAGGGCCAGGTCAGTAAAACTGAAAGCAGGAAAAAATTTTGTTATGAATCAATATCTGTATTGGAAAGATCGAGGTGGGGTTTTGTTGAATTGTTTGTTGGAAAATGAAGCTCAACAAACCATGAAAGAATTTCATCAGGGTGTTTGTGGAGGACATCATTCCTGGAAAGTGACTACTAACAAGATATTGAGGGTTGGTTTCTATTGGCCTTCTATGTTCTATGATACTTATAAAGAAATCGCCACTTGTCATCAATGCGAGATTTTTTATGGAAAAAGAAAGCTCATGTCATTATTTCTTAATCCCATTTCAGTTGAGGCACCTTTTCAATAATGGGGGTTAGATTTCATAGGAGAAATCAACCCAAACTCTTCTGGTTAGCACAGATGGATTTTAACTGCAACATATTGTTTCACAAAATGGATTGAGGCTATACCAACCAGGAGAGCCACTAATGTTGTTGTTATGGATTTCTTAGAAAGTAATATTTTTTCAAGGTTTGGAATTCCTAAAAGGATTGTAACTAATAATGCACATGTTTTCAACTCAAAAAAGATTATTAAGTTTTGCCATAAGTACCATATAAATTTGAATCACTCCACTACATACTATCCTCAAGGAAATGGGCTTGTAGAATATTCCAACAAGAGCTTAATGAAGATAACAAAAAGTTTGTTGGAGGATAACAAAAGAGCTTGGCACACAAAATTAAAGTATGCCTTGTGGGAAGAAAGTATAAGCTCTAAAAGTGCAATTGGGATGTCACCTTTTCAGATGGTTTATGGAGTATTGGTGGTTTTTCCAGCATCTTTAGGTCTATTAGTCATGAAATTACTACAAGCCCACAAGATGAGGAACCAAACCATATATAGAGGAGGTTCAATCAGATTATTGAGTTGAATGAAATGACGGATAAGGATTATGACAAGGTACAGATACATCAAGAGAAGATGAAAAATACTTTTGATAGAAGGGTGAAAGAAGAGCGATTTAAGATTGATGACTTGGTTTTAAAGTGGGATGCACCTAAGGAGGAAAAACATGGAAAATTTGATCACATGTGTAAAGGATCATATATTATTGCAACTTTTAGGGGATACCATTCATTTATCTTGCAACATCGGGACGGGGTTCAACTAAAAGGGGGCCCTGTATATGGGAGGTTTTTGAAACATTATTTATCCTAAGGTGGAAGGTAATTTTTTTATCATAGTTGCACATATTTGTTTAATTTGAAGAAATCAGTACATATTGTGAGCTGAGATATTTGAATCCCAGAGAGAAGGCCCTAATATCTTGAGGGGTTTTCATTTTATTTTATTTTACATTCAGAAAAAACAAAAAGGGGTTTTTGAGTTTGTACACGAGAAGGATAAGACAGGTACTGGTCTACGGGTTCTTTGCTACCTCATAGGGAGGATAGCATCCCCATTTGGAGCCAGATGTTAGCACTATTTCTGGTTAGCAGTTAGAAATGGGAAGACCTTAGAAGAATAAGGTATGAAATGAAAAATTTGTAATGATATGACCACTATAGGGTGATTTAAGAATGATTAAAGGGGTTGTTTATAAAGTTAACATTTATATCTCTTAAGGAAACCATGGGTTAAAGACTTGGAAATAATCTTAAATGAAAATGTGTGCTTATACTATCATGTGATAGATTTTAGTGTAATAGATCTGTAGGGAAAAATATCTATGGTTTTGTTAGTAAATCCAATAGCCAAAGATGCACAAGAGAAGAATTTTGGGTGGCCAGCGGAATGGATTAAAAAGGAACAAATATCAATTTCATAAAAAGAAGGAAATGTAGATCTATGGCTGATGAGGATTCCATTGGTGGAACTAGCGCGGAAGAGTAAAATTTTCCAATCAGCGGAAAAGCTTACACACCACATAAATCAACAATGGAGATCACAAGGAGAAAGTGATCAATGGTCCAAAAAGATTCCGCTTGTTGAATATGCATGGGGAAAGCGAAGTTGGAAATTAGAGGAAAGGTGTATATCCCACACAAATCAATGGTTCAGATCAATGCCTGATCAAGTTATATGGTTGTGGATCATTGCGCCAATTGAAGTTGAGTCGATAATTGAAATGTTGAAATCAGCATAATGGATTAAAGGGCCTGCAGGATCGAGGGTACATATTTGGTGATAGTAAGATCTACAATCCTAAGGTATTCCTCTACTGTAAGATGCACAGATACAATTTTCTTAAGACTTAAAGGAATCGGTTAAAGATAAAAAGCAATCAAGGGCTAAGATCAATGTTGATGAATATCTACGATGGAGGTTGAGCCCGCTAGAGAAAGGTGCATATCGTTTGTACAATTGAATATGAGTGGAATATTTAAAGGTTAGGATTGATCAATGGTTGAGATCCATGGAGAGTGAGATCAACGGTTATTTACCAATCCACTGATGAAAGTAGAAAGTCATTTTACACTCTGGTTGGACGACGGTAAATCAAGAAGAATTCTATGGTGGTGAATAAGGGGACAATCAATCTACGTCTATGAAGGAATCTGCGGCTTAAAATTGCAGGGAGGTTAAAATCAAATAGGGCAGCAGAATTGGGAATGTAAGGTTAAAACAATGATCAAGATCAACAACTAGAAATAAAAAGAGATCAGATCTAATAATAGAGGGAAATTCACATGGGAAATATATATGAAGAATAACAAAGGGTTCTGAAGCGTAAATACTATAAAAGGGTAAAGCACGTGGATGATGCTCATTCATCTTTTTTCCATTAGAAGAAGAAAGTTCATTGCATGTGGAAGAATCCAACTCAGACAAATTCAATTCTACCATCAACTAGCTAGGTAGGCCACTTTTTACCTACCAAACAATATAAAAATGGATAGTGGAGGAGAAACAGAGGCTCCGGCCCTAGAATTTCAGAAAATTGAAGAAGTGTATGAGGACAGTGATAGTAAAATTTTCTAACCATGTTATCATTTGTCTCCATTAACCAATTGCAGACTAAGTTAAAAACAATTAAATATCGGGGTAAAGACATACATGGTGTTTACAGGTCCCATTTTCATTTTTTCTGTCCAGAGCAAACCCTAATTTTTCCTAACTTCATTGAATGGTGTGCTTCTAATTATTCCTCTTCTGAGAGAGTAATTATGGATGTGGCCAAGAGTAAAATTTGTTATATTTTTAACATTAAGATAGCATAACATTAGGATCTTTAACTGAGAGAACAACAAGCACAGCAATCAAACACAAGAGACAATGAACACAGTGTTTTTCCTTGGGGAAACCATAAATGGATAAAAACCCACAACTTTCTCAGAGATAGAATCAGCACCAAAGTAAAACCCAAAACAGTAAATGATCTCCCGACAACAGTAACCTTCTTTCTATATAGCCCCAGTTTCTTCTCCTTCCTCAACTATGCGCTACACTTGAGTGTGTGTGAGATGTGTCCTAAATAGAGATTCTAGCTCTCTATTTATACTAATCCCAACATGGCTAAACCCTACTAGGGCCGACCTCTCTAGGAGAGTCTAATAACCCTAGTGCCCCAGAACTGCGGGGACTTTAACCCTTAGACAATAGGAGGGTTACCCACAATCACTTGACATGACTTTTTTACAATATAGATCCTCCTGATAGGAGCATCAGGGCATGACATGACACAAGTACATCCCAGAATAAACATCAGCTTGCAATAGATAAGAAATACAAGTGAATACATTCTAAAGTTACAATTACATCAACACTCCCTCTTAACTAGGAAGGTATTCTCTCGACACAATTTTCATCACTGGTCTTCTTCTCTGGATCATCTCATCATATGTATCTTCAATTCATCTCCATCTTCAATTCATCTTCATCTTCAGATCTAGATCATCACTCAATCTGGATCATCACTGGATCTGGATCATCACTCGATCTGGATCATCATTACACGATCTGGATCATCACTGGACATCATCACTCGATCTGGATCATCACTCGATCTAGATCATCACTGGTCATCATCACTGGATCTAGATCATCACTACTAGATCATCATCACTAGATCATCACGAGTGCTATCTCTTGATTCTTCTCCTCACAGGAATTTCTACAGAGCCAGCCCTTTTTCATGTTGGTTGTAGGCCTAGACTCCATGTAGGTCTTTCTGCAGCGCTTATATCTGACACCAAGTCAGAATGGCCCGTCCAGCACTTACATCTGACCTACTCGTCAGAAAGGCATGCCCAGCACTCACATTTGATCATGTAGGAACCAATCCTATAATCACATCAGAAAGGCCCAGTACTCACATTTAGCCATGGCGGAACACATCCTGCAACCATGCTAAAAAGGCTCTGCTCTTTCACCCATGCGGGAACACATCCTTCAAACCATGATGAAATATATTTTCACTTACATCCACCCATGTAGGAACATGTCCTGCAACCATGATGGAAGGGATCTACACTTACATCCACCCATGTGGGAACACATCCTGCAACCATGATGGAAGGGCTCTGCACTTACAATCACCCATGCGAACACATCCTGCAACCATGATGAAAGGGCTCTGCAATTACATTCACCCATGCAGGAACACATCCTGCAACCATGATGAAAAGGCTCTGCACTTACATCCACCCATGTGGGAACACATCCTGCAACCGTGATGGAAAGGCTCTCATCCCCAGGTTGAGGGTTCCTGGTACCTTACCAGGTAGCTCCATTCCAAGAATGGAAAGAGCCCTTATATCTGATTAAGTGGGAACACATCCCTCAATCACATCAGAATGGCCATGCACTCACATCTGATCATGTAGGAACACATCCTACAGTCATATCAAAATGGCCCTCAATCCTAGACCAAGTATTCCTGGTACCTCACCAGGTAGCTCCATTCCAAGAATGGCAATATCCCTTATATCTAATTATGTAGGAACCAATCCTACAGTCATATCATAATGGCCCAGCACTCATATCTGACATGGAAGGAACCAATCCTCTCACCATGATAGAATGGCTCAGCCCTTACATCTGACCTACTCATCAAAATGGCTTACGGATTCAGCACTCATATCTGACATGGAAGGAATCAATCCTCTCACCATGACAGAATGGCTCAGCCCTTACATCTAACCTACTCGTCAGAATGGCTTATGGATCCAGCACCCATATCTGACATGGAAGAAACCAATCCTTTCACCATGACAGAAAGGCTCAGCCCTTACATCTGACCATGGAAGGAACCAATCCTCTCACCATGTCAAAATGGCTATGGTTCTCATCATTTTCCCTTGGAGGAAACCTCGATCTGGAGAACACCAAGCCTCTCCCTGAAGTACTCAAACTTCACCCTAGCCAATGGCTTCGTCAACACATCAGCTATATGTTCCTCCGTCGCAACATACTGGAGCTTTACTTCTCCCCTCTACACCATATCCCTGATATAGTGATACTTGATCTCAGTATGCTTCGACTTTTCATGGAACACTGGATTCTCTGACAACTTCACAAAACTCTGGTTGTCACAATGTAAACAAGTAGCATCCAACTAGAGATCAACTAAATCAGAAAGTAGCTTCCGTAGCCATAATGCCTCACAACTAGTTGAACTAGCTACGACAAAATCTGCAAGTGCCACACAGGATTGCTTCCTGCTAAACCAAGAGATCGCACCAGATCCCATACTGAAGCAACACCTTGAATTGCTCTTCCTATCAATGGCACTTCCTGCCCAATCTAAATTTACATAACCCTCCAGGTTAATCTTCTGATTCGACTCATACTTGAGCCCATAATCAACTGTAGCCCTTAGGTACCTCAGAATATGTTTTGCAACAATCAAGTGAACATGTCTTGGATCTGTCAGGAACTAGCTCAAGGTGTTCACAGCAAAGAAAATATCTGGTCTCATGTTCGATAGGTACATCAAGGACCCAATAATCTGACGATACATCATAGCATCAACTATCTCTGATGAAGAATCACTCAATAGCTTCAGGTTCGATGCCATAGGTGTGGCCATAGCCTTGCAGTCCATCATCCCAAACCTCTTCAGGATCTCTACTGTATATTTCCCTTGTCCCTGGGAAATCCCATCTACATTCTGCCACACCTCCATGCCTATAAAATAATGCATCATACCCAAGTCCTTCATTTCAAACTCGGCAGCAAGCTTCCTCTTTGTATCAGCAATCAACCCATCCATACCTGTTACAAACAGATCATCTACATACAGTAGGAGCATCACTGGGTTTCCATATTCAACCTTGTAGTAAAGGTTGGAATCTTCTTTACTCTTAGTAAAGCCCAAACTGGATAGAAAGCTATCAATTTTGATGTACCAAGTCCTGGGTTCCTATTTCAAACCATAGAGGACTTTCTTCAATCTGCATACATGAGACTCTATGTCATGTGTCTCAAAACCAAGTGGTTGTGCCACATACACTTGGTGTGTCTTCCATTTCATCACTGTAGCCAGAGCAAGTACCGATCTGATGGAAGTGTATCTAGCTATAGGTGCAAAGGTTTCTTCATAGTCTATTCCTTCTTTCTGGGAGAAACCCCGAGCAACAAATATTTCCTTATATTTCTCTATGCTACCATCTACAGCATGCTTGATCTTGTAGATCCATTTGGAAGTTACAACTGACTTCCCTTCTGGTCTTGGGACAACATCCCAAACATCATTCTTCATGATCGACTGATACTCTTCAATCATAGCATCCTTCCATTCTTTTCGTTCTGCCACTTCTTCATAATTGGAATGTTCTTTATCAATGAAATCGCATAGTAATGCTACATACCCAGAGCAGGATCTGGTCCTCTTTCTTTCTCTGTGATTATCTTCTGGAGCCCCATATCTTTCCGTACCTTGGATAACTTCTCGTTCCCAAGCAGGTTTCCTCTTGTGAGGATTCTTTTCCTGAGGTGGATCTACAGGTCTTTGTGGTTCTTCAAATTCTCGATCTTCTTCTTGAGCTTCTTCATACATGGTTGTATCATGAATCCTGGGTGCTTCTGCTTCTTCAGATTCTTCAATAGGTTTTTTTCTAGATTGTTGTAAGCTGTTTCTTAATCAAATGTCACATCCCTACTGATATCAATCTTCTTAATTTTTGGGAAGTATATTTTGTAATCCTTTGAGTTTTCAAAATATCCCACAAATATACCCTTCTTACCTGAAGGATCTAATTTAGTTCTCTTCTCTCTTGGAATGTGTATATACACGGGACAGCTGAATATTCTGAGATGGATGACTTCTGGTCTCTTGCTGGAGAAGACTTCTTCATGAGTCTTGTTCTCAAGTACTCTATGTGGAGTATGGTTCTGTACATACATCGTTGTTCTGGCAGCTTCCGCCCAGAGATGCATAGGAAGATCTTGATCATGAAGAATCGCTCTTGTAGCTTCCATGATAGTTCTATTCTTCCTTTTTGCAACCCCATTATATTGTGGATTGTAAGGAGTGGACAACTCCCTCTTAATCCCTGACTCTTTGCATAGCTCTTTGAATTCATTTGAAGTGAATTCTCCACCATTGTCTGATCGAAAGGTCTTGATCTTATTTTCAGTGTGATTCTTTGAATTCCTTGAACTTGCTAAATACTTCGTCTTTATTCTTCATGAAGTAAACCCATGTCTTCCTAGAAAATTCATCAATAAAAGAAACATAATATGCATACCCGCTTAGTGAGCTTGATGACATAGGACCACATACATCGGAGTGGATGATTTCCAAGATTCATTTTGCTTTGCTTTCACTGCTTGGAAATGTCTTCTTTGTATTCTTTCCTTTCGCACATCCTTTGCAGACCCCATCATGTTTTTCTTGGATTTCTGGAATACCTTCAATAGCTTTGCTTTCAATAGGTAGTGCTCTGTAATGCACATGTGCAAGTCTTCTATGCCAAAGTTCATTTGGCTCTATTGTGTCATGGACCAATGCTTGTTCTGGATGGCCCTTTAATTTGTACAAACCTCCTTCTTGTTCTCCAATCACTACTACATCATCGATGGTCTTTCCTTTTGGCCACATGATGACTTGACCATCTATGAATGCAACCCTTATTCCTTTTGCGTCTAATGCAAATATGGAGAGAAGGTTCTTCTTGAGTCCTGGCACAAACCATACCTCCTTCATTGTCATATACTTTCCAGAGTCTAGTTTATAGGAGGATTCCCCACTACCTTTTATTGGATATCGATAGTCATCTCCTAGCTTCACCTTATGAGGTAATTCATGTTCTGATAGTTTCACAAAGAATTCCTTGAATCCTGTCATATGCTTGGAATCCCCATTGTTTATAAGCCAATCAGTGCTTCCATGAGTAATGTTTCCTGTAAGAGCAGAAATCAAAACACATTCATCTTCACTAGACGAATCTTCACTTTCATATCTGGTTTTCTTCTTGGAAGGTTCATCATCCTCTGCAGCATGAGCATGATGTCTTCTCTTGTTTCCCTTCTTCTTATGAGAGAGTTAATCTTGTTTCTAGCACAGTCTTTTGCAAAGTGTCCTCTTTCATCACATGTATAACATCTCAATCTAGATAGGCCCTTTATAATGTTATCTTTATGGTGAAAGTTCTTACCTTTGGAGTGATGAGAATTTCTTCTGCCTTTCTTGGAGTGAACTGTGAGGACTTGATCTTCATTTCCCATCTTCTCTTCTCGACCTGCTATCCGAGCTTCTTCTTGAGAGCATTCTTCCCATAGTTTTCTGAACTTGACTAACTTATTTCTGGCACAGATTCCTTCAATGAATGAATCACATGAACTAGGGAGGCCATTCAGTGTTGTCATCACAATTTCTGCATTCTCCACTTCTTCATCTACAGCTTCTAGTTGTTCTTTGATCTAAGAGACCCTTGTGAAGTAAGACTGGATGGTCTTAGCATTCTGGATATTTATATTCTTCAACTGATTCCTTCGAGTCATCTTCTGATTGATGTTCTTCCCTTCAAACAGTTTGGTTAGGGAATCAAACATAGCTTTAGGTGTCTTGAGAGAGGACACCTATGGGATGAGGTGATCCTTGATAGAATCAGCAATGATTCTCTTTTCCATAACCAACTTCTTCTTATGTAAGTCCTTTTCCTCGTCTCCCTTTGGAACTGGAACCTCCTCACTGATATAAGAGTCCAACTCATTTTCTTCGAGGACCAGGGAGATCCTATACTTCCAAGCTTGAAAGTTATCAGCTCCCTCAAGATTTTCATCAAGCTTGGTATGATGAGACATATTAACTGAGAACCTCAAATGGAAATACAAAATATTCAGATCTTACCAGGTCAAGATGTTGGATCTGGATTTGGAGCTGAAATCCTGCAGAGCTGGTTAAGGAGAAAATTAGGGATTTTCTTTTCCGGAGTTCTGTCCAACCAATTCTTTGAATTTTATCCCCAACTTCAATTTTAAGGAGGAGATCAATCCAGGCCTGGGCTCACTGAAAAATTGCTCTTCTGTGAAAAGCCCTAATTTTTGGCAGTAGTGTCGGGTCCAAAACTGAAAAACCTCATAATTGGATTCTGCTTCGACAGAAAGATGAGCCCTAGGGAGGAGAGTTATTGCAACCATATTTTGCTGAAAAATCTGTGGAGAGAGATCCATAAAGTAGGAATCCATAGTTCCTGCAGCTGCACAGTGTCTTCTTCTCAGGTTAGCTCTAATACCATGTTAGATTTTTAACATTAAGCTAGCATAACATTAGGATCTTTAACTGAGAGAACAACAAGCACAGCAATCAAACACAAGAGACAATGAACACAGTGTTTTTCCTCAAGGAAACCATAAATGTAGAAAACCCCACAACTTCCTCAAAGATAGAATCAGCACCAAAGTAAAACCCAAAACAGTAAGTGGTCTCCCGACAGCAGTAACCTTCTTTCTATATAGCCCCAGTGTCTTCTCCTTCCTCAACTATGCACTACACTTGAGTGTGTGTGAGATGTGTCCTAAATAGAGATTCCATCTCTCTATTTATACTAATCCTGACATGACTAAAAACCTACTAGGGCTTGCCTCTCTAAGAGAGTCTAATAACCCTAGTGCCCTGGAACTGCGAGGACTTTAACCCTTAGACAATAGGAGGGTTACCCACAATGACTTGACATGACTTGTTTACAATATAGATCCTCCCGATAGGAGCAACGGGGCATGACATGACACAGGTACATCCCGGAATAAACACCAGCTTACAATAGATAAGAAATACAAGTGAATACATTCCGAAGTTACAATTACATCAACAAAATTGTGTGTCCTGTCAGCTCATTCGTTGTTTGTGATTCCTTTGTAGTTCCTTCTACATTTACCCAAATCTATGAATACTTAAATGAAGAAGACCTGGTCCAATCATTCCATGAAGCAACCATTAAACAAAAATAGTCATTTTTTATTAGCTTCTTTAAACCAGATATATCCCTGCAAAATCAATCCTTCCCTATCGATACCAATTTATTTAATGAATAGACTAAACCGATCATTTCATTAATGAGTCATTTTTTAGGTTTGGATACAAATCGGTGTGTCACTGAGTTGTTAATTAGTATTCTTTACATAGTTAGTACAATTCATCCTAAGTCCCAATCATCCCAATCAGTTAGCCCTAAATTTGAGGAATTCCTCGTTGAGAGCATTCACTCTCAACTGGTGAATTTCCACAATACAAAGTATTTCAAATTCCACTCTCATTTAGTAAATGTGGGTTCAATGAATATCAAGAATGTTTTCACTGATGATATTAATAGGATTTTCTTCAAATATATGAACATTTTAATGGATGAATTTTATAAGGTCTTTTCCCGGAACAAGTTGCCCAAATTTTTTTCCAGTTATGAAGGATTTTTTGCAATTTTCACCAAACAAGAGGATTGGATATTGGTTTTTATTTGAAGACATACAATAATAAGGATATATGGATTCACTCATGAACCATATATCCTACCTGCATTTCTTACTCCAATATTTTTTGCACTAGAGTTTATCAGACATAAGATTATTGTAGAAAATGAATATTTTATAAGTTTCAAAAAAGCTTCGAAGATTCAGTTTCGTTGGGTAGTGGGACCATTTATTTTCAAAAGTAAAGTTGCATTTCCTATAGTATAAATCCCAATTAAGGATATGGGGTTTAAGAAATATATTGCAATAAATTATGACCCTCATCACATCATTTCTATAAGGAAGCAAGTGAATAAGAACAAGACATTTGAACATCAGGAGGTTGAAGGCTTGGATGAAAGTGCAAACTAGTCAGATTATCCCTTGGTAGTACATAATGAAGAGGATATGAAGTTTTTGGAATATATTAAACCCACATATAAATTAGGATAAAATAATTAATCATTATCTGATTAATTATTCACCCACTAGATTAATTAGTTGGAATCCACTTGCACCTTAAAGTCAATACATGACATCTGTATCCCATGAATACTTTATTTCTAATTATGGTTTGATCTTGACCACTTTTTGGCCATCCAAAATTAGTATACAACACTTTACAATAGATTCTTCTTTATTCGGCTTTTCCATCTTTTCTGTGGATCAGGTAAAGCTAATCAACTAGGAAACTAGGTCCCTTTGTTTCCAACCCATCCTTCATGAATTTATCTCCATTTTATAGGCTTAGCATGTTTTTCCATCTCCCTTGACAAATCACTAATGATTTTTCCAATTCGTGAGGTCCTTGATAGATTTGGGAAGTACTTTAGCCACTTGTGGGGGGTTGTTATATTTTGGTAAGTCGGCCTTTTTGAGCTTTATGAGTTCTCTCCATACAACTTGATTTTCCTATGAGGTATGTACTATTTATGTACGCTATTATTTATAATTATTCAATGGAAGGATACACACCAATATTCATCTCTTCATTCATGTGATTCAGTCTCTTTTCTTCTCTCTATTTTCCCTGTGTATGCTTGTGAGAATTCTTAGTAGAAATATCTATTTACTGTGCTTCTTATTAGAAACATTGATCTATTATTTCTACATGGTATCATAGAATCAAGTTTGATCAAGCTCTACAGAGTTGAAGAGCGCATCTAGTCTCCTATCCCTCTCCGAAGAAGAGCTTGCCTAGCTTGCAAGATTTTCTCCTAGTTTTTTGTTTTGCAGGTTGTAGAGAGTTTCTTAATGAGCACATCAATTCATAAATATGGATTCTCCTTCATCAATAATTATTAATCCCTTAACATACCATGAATTTAAATCCAAAATGTCCATTCTATTGTGCAGTAGGGGATTATATAGAGTGACTTTATTTTTGGGGCATGAGCCCAATGTATTGATTGAGAAAGATAAGTGGTATAATAGGTTGGATGAAGCCTATGGATTTATTTTCCTCTATATTTATCCTAATATACTCTTTCATCTAGATGGTTTGACCACTCCAAAACAAGTATGGACTCAATTGGAGTCTCTTTTTGGAGTTCAAGATGACCTAAGAGTGCATCAATTGGAGATTGAGTTATTCTCACTGAGTCCAAGCAATTTCGAGTCTCTTGAGGATTTCTTCACCAAGTTCAAGTCACTTGTTATAATTCTCAAGAAATGTGGGATTGAGAAATAATATGATCAATTAATCCGTTCCATTCTTTCAAAATTGGGTCCTTATTACTCAATTTTTTGTGTCTACTTTTCATGCTACTTGGCTTGTTGTTCCTAAGTGGAAAATGTATTCTTTAAATTATTTTCTTGATTCACTAACAAAGGAGAAAGATAAATTGATCCATATGGCTGTCCTTAATTCTTCCAATGGAAAGGATCATGCTCTCTTGGTTCAAGGAAACAATAATGTCAAATCCAAAGAAAAGCAAATTGTGAAGAAGCCAAAGTCAGAAATTGAAGATGATAGTTCGAAGCCTACTCATGAAGATTCAATAAAGAAGGGTAAGAAGAAAGGAAGACATCCAAGTGTTATTATTTCAGCGAGGATTTTCATTCATAGAAGAAGTGTTTTAAGAATAATATGAACATCATGTCTCATCTTCTTGAGAAGCACAAGATCAAAGTTCCATATGAACTAGAAAAGCCTGTTGATTCCTCAGAACAATGTCATAGTGCGCACTTCCAAGGTGATATAACTTATGCTTTAAGTGCCATAGTTATATCCTTTTAACATGTATATGATATATAATTTTTCTCTGATCTATAAGAATCATAAATATCATATCCTTTCTTTGATAATCCTCCTCTCAGTCTACTAGAGTCATCTCCCAAAAATTGTAATTTTTCACTAGATATTGACTTGTCTTTGAGCAGATCTTCCTCACAAGATTATATATCTGATTTAGAAGATTGTTTTCAGGCTGATATGCATGAAATGACACATATAATACCACCATACATACCATATACCATAGCTCTGAATAATCCTAAGACTATACAAATCCCAAGTTCACCAGTTGATTCCTCATTGGTCTCGTATGCAGTGTTACTTATCTTACATGGTTTGAAGTCTTGTCTATATTTCAATGGTTGGTTATCCATGAAATTAGTAATATTTGGACTGATACTAAATATTTTTGGATATTCTCTAAACTTGTATGGTTCATATCTCATGTCCATCCATCATTCATATTTTTACACCAATCAATTTTCCCCAGTTGCTCATAGTTTTCCTAGTCTATCCCTATATCCTCATGGAGCCACTAAATCCTTTGTCTTTGCTATTACATATGCTAATGTTTCTGATATATCAGAGTTTTATCAGCCACATATCAGATCTGGAAAGGTGCTACATCATATCGAAATATTGACATGTGATTCACATCACAATTTTGTAGCTATTCAGGGAATTGAGTGTGAAATAAATTGCCTTAATTTTTGTACTCTTTGGGAAGGAATATGCACAGATCTATTTTCTATTTCAGATTTTGTTTTCAGATCGGAGTTTGACAGAAGCAAGAATCATTCAGATAATGCTCCTACTTCATCAGTTGATGAGATACAAGGAGTCTCTCCTCTTCCTTCTTGCAGGTTCTACACTCTAGCGCATGATCATGGAGTTCATGATTTCTTCAACAAGCATTCCATCTAGAAGCAGCTCATTCAACTCATTCAAGTGAATATAAAGGTATGTTTAAGAAATATTATTTTCAAATTTTTTACCTTGTCCTTTCTTGAGGGAGGATTTTCCCCATGTGGTTTTTCCTCTTTCCTCATTTTTCTAGACATAATAATTGTTAAAGGGTGACCATAGCCTTGTTGTTGGGCCCTATATGCATACATATGCATCTATATTTTTTGACATACCATCATAAATTCATACTTATAGGGGGTTGTTGGAATATATTAAACCAACTCATAACTTAGGATAAAATAATTAATCATTATTTGATTAATTATTCACCCACTAGCTTAATTAGTTGGCATTCACTTGCCCCTTAAAGTCAATACATGCCATCTATATCCTAGGAATGATTTATTTCTGATTATAGGTTTATGTTGACCACTTTTTGGTCATCCATAATTAGTATACAACACTTTACAGTAGATCCTGCTTTATTCAACTTTTCCAACTTTTATGTGGATAAGGTAAAGCTAGTCAACTAGGAAACTAGGTCCCTTTGTTTCCAACCCATCCTTCATGAATTTCTCTCCATTTTCTAGGATTAGCATTTTTTTCCATCTCCCTTGACAACTCACTCATTATTTTTCCAATCCGTGAGGTCCTTGATAGATTTGGGAAGTGCTTTAGCCACCTATGGAGGATTGTTATATTTTGGTAAGTCGACCTTTCTGAGCTTTATGAGTTGTCTCCATACAACTCAATTTTCCTACAAGGGATGTACTATTTATGTACACTATTATTCATCATTATTCAATGGAAGGATACACACCAATATTCATGTCTTCATTCATGTGATTTAGTCTATTCTCGTCTCTCTAGTTTTCCTGTGTATGCTTGTGAGAATTCTTAGTAGCAAGATATATTTCATGTGCTTCTTCTAAGCATCATTTCTCATAGCATTTATCTATTATTTCTACAGAAGTAGGTTTCTACATCACCAATGAAGGATACTAATGTCACACAGCCAGATCCATTGGCTATTTGCCCAGCACCGCAGGTAATTACTCCTATTGCTAGTCATTCTGAAATGACTAATAAAATAACCTTTTGTGATGCTATGGAAACAGAGCATGAAGACAATTCAGCAACATCAAAGAAAAAAAAGATTGACGTGGAAGGTGAAATGGTAAAGGTAACAAAGACTGAAAGCAATAAAAAAAATGACTGTGAAAGGCCCATCTTTTGAGTTAAAGGAGTATGCTTTTGCAGAGACTCATGCAGGGTCTACAGGTCAGTTCAATACTAGGGAAGAATTGTTTGATAAGTATAGATATGACAAGGAAATATCAACAATGAATCCCTAAAATTATATGTTGATGTGAGAAAATTTTCAAGTGAGGATGTTTCTTTGGTTACTATAAGGGATCATACTCAAAACACTTTAAACCTAGTAGCAGTCACTAAGAATAAAGTAGCAGAAATAAGGATGAATCTGGAAAATATCCTTGTGCCAGAAATGATCTATTTGGATAAGAAAAATGGAGAGGTCATATACAGTGATATGCTCAAAGCAACTCTGAAGGTGTCTAGGTTAAAATCAACCAAATCTAAAATTGAAAATCAATTGAGACAGGAGAAGGTGGAAAATAAAGCATACTAGCATCAAATTAAAAATCTCCAGGGAGATCTATTGACTACTGACAGTGAGGCAAACAAAGCAGAAGCAACTCATAATTTGATTAATGAGAAAGAAAATACAATTCAATTACTGAAAAAGAAGCTGAAAATCCCTTCCACTTAGCTTATACAACCTTCAAAATTATCAGAATTAAAGAAAGAAAAAGAAACATTGAATGATGTACTAAGCAACTACAAGGAAAATATTTTGAAATTTGAAGAAGAGAAGGAATGAGAAAAAGAAAGAGTGCTCTTAAATGAGAATGAGAAGACCCTCAAGCAAAAACAAGTTGAGTTAGAGAAGGAAGTAAATGAAAAAGGAAAGGAACCTAAGGTACAAATAATTCCACCCCCTGTACAAGCTAATGAGGAATCCATTGTGCAGGAACTGTCCCAGGTTAGATTAAGAGATTTAGATATTGTTGGTTTAAATAATCACAATAAGAATTTGGAAAATGTAGCTCTGAAGAAAGGCAAGAGTGAAAGTATATGGAGAATAAATGTAAAGAGCTCTTAGACAAAAATGATAAACTAATGAAGCAGTTGACTAGACAACTGCCTATACAAGGAGCTAAGCATATCATCTAGGATATGATTATAGCAAAAGCAGCAAAACTTAGACCATATCTTGATTATATCTTGGATAAAGAAATTGTTATCCAGGCTGCTAGACAGAGTTCTACAACAGTTAAGGAAGATTTGAACAAGAATCCCATAGAAACTGCAAATAATACAGTTAGTTTTATGTATGGCTTGACAAAGGATGATTTGAAAGCAGTAGGGATTAAAGATAGAATTTCAGTCATCACTTGGGCTAGAAAGGTTGTTGGCAAGAATCAACATCTTGAAATTGTATAGGCTAAGATATATATCACGCATCATCAAGTTAAATTGTTCATTGATTTATTCACACCATTGTTCAAAATGGTTTTACCTTTCTTCTGGGAAGAAAAAGGTATACTTTTATCTCAAGCAGAGTATCATGCCTATTTAGTCAGATACAGGTTAGTCCACAGGAAATTTGAAGACATGTAGCAGTCTCTGTCTGGGAAAACAATAGTGGATAACTTGTCTAAATAATTTGAGATATTGAATACTTTCAAAGGCACTTGTGCACAACTTCTAGAGTTTTCTTATGTGGACCACATGGAATTGCCATCTTGGAGCTGCCAACTATTGATCAATGAAAGATAGTTGAAAAGTATGGAAAAACTAAGTACAAACTGCGTTGATGAAGACTTGTTGAAGACCATTGAAGAATTAATTAGTTAACAAGATATAGTTTATTTCTTGAGCAGTTATTAGTTAGAAATCCAAATGAAAAATGTAAAAAGGCAGTTATTTTCCTATTTTTAGCATCGCGTTGGTTATCAGCTCATGGAGCATAATTTTGTATTTAAGAAACTTTTGACATTGTAACAAGGTTTGGAACCCGTGAGATATTTTGGTACTGTAACTAAGATTCAAATATTAATAAAATTGCAGAGCTGAAGCAGGCCTATTGACAAAGATTCATGTGTTATCATCTTTTTAGCCTATACTTTCTTTCCTTATATGTGTATGTGTTTCATGTTTATACTTCCATTTTGTTTTCCTTTCATGCTTAAATGGGTTTATAATGATTCAGAATTCATATCCATATGCTCTATTTCATTGCTTTTAAGCATTCACAAAACCTTTCTTCTAAAGTTAATGGTGGATTCATCCTTGATAGATTTCCGCATCAATGGATTATCTCTAATTTATTCTATATCACTACACAACAATATTTTTGATTGTGAAGAGATAGATACCTTGCCTCTGTTAAAATTCCTTTGTAATAATCATGTTAATGTTTATTTTCCTACATGAATTCATTTCCAATGTGCACTTGTTTCAACCACAATCAATATTAAATTTTGTTTCTTGTTAAATATATATGGCCTTTGAGATAAATACCGAGAGATCCCTCTCTTGAGAGAAAGAATCTAGATTTATTTCCTAAATCTTGGTTGTGAGGTTACCTTGGGATCACCCTTTCACAACTGAGAGTAAATTCTAAGTGCTAACACCCAGGATAAATTGTTGTGTACCTTATGATTATGTTTCTTTCAAAGATCCTATTTATGATGTTATTGTGAAAATGTATTAAATTCTCATGAAGTTAAGAATTAAGTTGTAACAACATATAAACTTAACAAAATAACTGTATAACATATCAGCTTGCACAAAAGGAAATAGATATCTCTCAACAGAAAATTGAACTAATTGAAGCAAGAAGAGGAAATCTGTTGTGGAGTAATCAAATACAATTCAAAGATGAAATTCTAGAATTCGTTAATCCAAAAGGTGACAAGGTCTATTTTGACATAGAAATTGAAGAAAAACTCAACAACAACACATCAATATTGGATCAAATATTGAGTAGTCAGAGGTCACCAGAAGACAAGACTGGGCTCGACTATGATAAGATAACTGAAAAGGTCTGTGAGAGAAAAAAAAATCAAGTGAAAATTAAATGATGATTGAGAATCAAGTCCAATCTAGGTATGATAGTTCTCTCAATGATTACAAATTCCATGTTACAATATTAAAATAAGGTTCAATACAGTCAAGTGCTTAAGATGCAATTACAATGGACATATTCAAAAATAATGTCATACCATGAGATGCTATGCTTGTGATGGTTTTGGTACTAAGGCTCAATATTTCCTAATAACAGTAAAACTTACAAAAATAAATGTCTCATACAGCATTAATAGTAAAACATTTAGAAAAATAAAGAAATAATGCTCGTAATCAAACAGGGTGTGCTCACATTAAAAAATGGATAATAAAACTTCCTCAGACATGTGCATATCAAATTATTTCTCAAGCATCAACTGAATGTTTCCTATCTTTCTGATCTTCAAATTTTTCAATAAGAATGTTGAATTCAATTTGTCATCTATTAGGAATTCAAGGAAAGTATCAATAGACATCGTAACCAGAGTATGTTTGAAAAATTGTTGCACAAAGAAAACACTCAGTAAGGATGTGATTGCTAAAGGAAGTAGAACACATATTCAAAATAGCCATAATATGTTATATCAGCATCAATGGACAAATAGTCATCTCTTCAAAAGTTAAAAACAACTTTGGATTTTATAATTGCATCATTGGTCACATACAAAATACAAATTATGTGCGCAAATATAACACTGAGAGGGGGGGGATGAATTGGGAAGCATCAAGGAAGGGGAATGTTGGCAACAATGGACACACTGAGAGGGGGGGTGAATCAGTGTGTGAGAAATTTAAACCTTTTTATCTTATTTTAATCAATGAAATTATATCAAGCATTATGTTATCAATTACATCATCATATGCATAAGCTAAATCAATCATGAGTCATAAGCACAATCATCAGATCAAGAGAGACACAATAATGTATGTATTTTTAATATTTATATATGGTAATGGAAGACTACAATCTTCTCGATTACAATCAACACCAACTGATGAAAGGAGCACCAACTCCTGTAACATGACCCATCCTGGTTTTCTTATCTCCAACTAAGAAAGGGTTGAGGAGTCCAATCCTCATGTGCAAGACTTAGCTTGCATCAATCTCTATTCATGTACCTCTACACATCGATCTTTGTTGGTCAACCTATGCTCATCACTGTTCACTTCTCATCAATAGTGTTGGTCAATATCTAATCAATACTGCTAGTCAAGCACTGATCATGTACATAATAATTACTGTTTCTCTTACTGATCAAAGAATCATCACATCATCATGGTATGCAACATCATCATAGGGTATGTGTATCAACATAGAGCATCAGCATCATCATCATATAATGCAAGTATTCACACATCAATATACCATTGTACATCATTGTACATACCATTGTATACATCACTGTGTATACATCTATGTTCATACATTCATCACTATTCAACTACGGGTACATCATTATACATACACTCATCACGGTTCATACTTATGCTGGTTAAAATCCAAATAGATGTCACCAGAAATTACATAGTATGCATCATCATTTCATCATAGTGTTCATCATTATATCATTATCATAGCGTGTAGTAGGGTTTGCATCATCATCATACATTTTTACCATTGTACTCTAATATGAATCCATCAACATACCTTTCATAATTTGTGCATATAAATACTTTCAGACTCCTCACCTAGGTTGTTTTGTTCTGTTGTAGAAGACCCCAATCAATACAAGCTTCTACCACCTAGGGACTGTGTGTGTACTGTAAATGACTTCTCATTCAATACTGTGTGTTAGTGACTGAATGGGTTTTGGATGATGTGACGACTACAAATCACTTGGAATGTATTATCATCATCAAAGTCTTAATCAATGCTTATCAAAGACACTACTCATATCAATACCATCAATGACGGACCTAAAAATATTCTTCTCTATACAATGTTACTCATGTCAAGATAATGTTTCTGGACTATATGTAGTTCTATCATTCAATTCACTTCTGCTATCCAACTTCTGCTCTTAGAATCTCTTCCCAATTTGCACAATATTCCAAACTAATATGCTACTTACTTTTGTGCCATTGAATCTTGGAAATTCAATACTCACCCACAGGGTTCCAATTCCATCACCAAAGCTCATTCTAATCACAAAGTCTGCAAGACAAGGTTCTCATTGACCCTTGATGTGTTCATTAAAGTATTCCACTTTTTGAGTTTAGAAACCCTTACCACACAACTATTTGATCCAAGATTTGAGAGATAAACACTTTACAAATGTAATTAGAAGATACTTCAATGATGATCACCATATGCTTTGCAGACTACTCCATTCAAATACTTGTGGATTCCTTAGGATGTCATCAAAACATATTTTAATATGAACTCATGTACTAATGCCCAAATTCAGAGAAAGTAAAGAATTGTTTAAGCTTTTGTGAATGTGTGTTGCAACACTTTAGGAGAGTCAAACTAAACTTCCTCCTTTTCTATGATTAAATCAGTGATGTACATACCTGAATTTCAAAACAAAATGTTGAGAAGAGAGCAGGAAACCTGAAAATTCATAGGAGGAAAACAATCTAAAGTTTGAAGAAGGAAACCCAAAAATCAGTCTTCCAGCAGCAAATTTTCTCACTGGACACCACCAAACATTATAGTTAGTGACTACTTTGAATTTGACTGCTACTTCTCATAAAAAAAATTCCTCAGAGAGTCTCCCTAATTTAAGACAGCTAAAAGAAATTCATATTGTTTCTTACTTAGAAAAGATAGATGATAAGACTTGAAACAACTTCTCATCAACTATGGATGCCTCTGTGATTTCCTCATGCTAAAAAATAGTATGCCTTCATCATCAAAATTTGGGACTATGTAAGGCTTCAAATATTGGGTTGTGTGCTTATAAGAGACCACGAAAGAAATTTCAAATCTTGGGCTAATTTTGCTTGGAAGAATCCCTAAAACCCATCATAAGAATTATACCCAAAAACAAGCCAAACTTGGACTGTTTTAGGACTGTGGAAACCCTCCAAAACAAGTCCAAGAATAGGACGTAAAATAGTAGCAAGAGAGGACAATTTTATGACAAAAATTGGGACTATTTTATGGGCTTGGACTGCTCCACCCAAACACTTCACCTCGGTCCACAAAAAATCTCATAGCTATTTCCAACTCCATCAAAATTCACACTTGCAAAAATGAAAACATGATAGTGTATTTATACTAGTTTTCCACCATAATTTTGGGGCCAACTTGTATATTTTATATTTATTTGAATTTTAATTTTAATGAGGCCGACCTTCTAGGAGAATAAATTTAATATTTTTTGTTTTTCAACCCAAATTTACTGGGTCAACCTTGTCCTTTGAATGGGCATATTGTAAATCATACAAACCTTGTCCACCTTGCTTTGACTTGTTACCATGTTATCTTTGATTACTTGTAGGTTCCATCATCTTCCTTAAGTGTGATGTTATTATAGTAATACGGTTGCTTCAAGGACTTATTCAACAAGCAGCCTATGGAATTCAAGGAATAATCAAACCATCATCAAGGGAAAGCATCGGGATCCAAAAATGATTTCATCACCAAGTGAGAGCATGTCCAAGTGTTTCAACCACTATTAATCATGCTGGCTTAAAGACCATATTGTGGGTTTAAATATATCTTCAAAAACTTCTTCACAAAGTAAGAGGCTTCTTGGGCTTCTTCAACCACTTTAACCATGCAAGAGGACCTCCAAGGGTCAAGATCCATCAACACATCACATGTGGGGTTTCCAAGTGTTCTCTTAGGGTACCATGATGTTATCAAAGAATGAATGACCACATAATGGGCCATTAATGAGTTTCCAACAGTTAGGTATTCTCCATCATCTACAAGGGATTCAAATCCATCTCTAAGGTCTTCAGCATCATCAGCAGGGTCTTCACCGTCATCTACAAGGTGGTGGATCCAAGATCCATCCTAGTGGGTACAAGGACCTTGTCAACTTGGTACAAGGTGCTTCAAATCAAAAACCAAATCTGTGTGGGATCTAAGGAACTATATATAAGGGTACTAGGATCATCCATACATGTTCACTGCAAGAGGGACTTGGTGACATCAATGACAACCTGTGGGGCCACTGCAAGTCCATGTTGGCATCAATGACAATCCAATCATCAATCTCTCCATTTTTCATTGACGACAACAACTCATGCTCCCCCTGCGAGCATGATCCCTTTTGTATTTATCTCTCCCCCTTTGGAATAAATGGCAAAGGGTGACCACATATCTTCATCTAAAATCAATGACCACTGCTCCCCCTGTCAACATGCAAGATCCTAGGACTTGTCTATATGCTTGGATTATCCATCCTTTCTCCTTTGAGTTCATCCTCCAGCCTCATGAACTCAAAGTGTGCTAAGGTCTTTGAGAGACCTTAAGCTTGGCTTGCCATGTGGCATCCATCCTCCCTACTCTGATCAACCTCTCCTATATGTAACTGCTCGGTCTTCTTCATCCATACTTGCTTCTTGGATTTTTCCTTTCAGCATTTGTCCCTTTCATCTGTACTAGATTTCGTTGATGAGTTGTATGAGAAACTTCACATGGGTTGTTTCGGTGTACTCCAACAGTCTTGAGCTTTGTGCCCAGATCCACTGCAACTATAACACCTCATGGTACAACAATATGCAACAATGTGACCAACATGGTTTCATGTTCAACTCCTGACTGAGTTGTTGGAACTTCCAACAATTCGATGCATACCTGAAAGTGTCCCTGACTATATACCTTTATCTTCTTATCTTCAAACTTCCTGCATTGATATTCTTCCAAGTTTCATTGGTTCTTCTTGTTGATGTGTATGAAGGACTTCTCCTTGGTTGACTTCTTTGACTTGCACATTCTTGGGCTTTATGACCAAACCCACTGTGGGTGTAGTATCTCAATGTGTGACAGATGGCAAAAATATTTCCAACTTGAATACATGTCCAGCATCTAACTTTTCCATTGGGGCTTCCAGCACTTATTCTTCCATATAGTCTACAATCCATATCCTTATGACCAAAATGAGAACAAAAATAACAATAACCATTAAATCCACTTTCATACCTGGGTCTTGGAGTTGTTTCTTTTCTAAGATTTCTTTGAGGAATAGTCCTAACTCCTTTTTGCATTTTTGAACTTGCAAATTCCTTGTTGTCATGTGCAGGTACATGGGGAGGAACTTTGGACGTTAATGGACCTGCTTCTTGAGTCTTGGAATACCAAGTTCTATCTTCATATTTTTCTTTCGTCTTCTTGTAACCAAGACCAATCTTGTCACATGGAGATCTTTGGAAATCCAAGATCTTATCTAGAACAAATGAATTGTACTTGAACTTGACAAATGCATCACTATTTTCACCTTTCTTTCTAAGACCAACTACCTCCACCTCTAGTTTCTGAATTGTCTCATCCTTTTCTTCCAGTTGTTTCTTCAATATTTATTCTATCATTTTGACTTCCTCCAGCTGAATCTTCAAATCATGATTGGCCTTTCTAGTTTCTTCAATCTATTCTGATTCTTCACCATGCTCTTCTTTTATTCCTTTTGACTAATCAATTCAGTATTTATTTGTTCGATTTCAGCATCCTTGTCTTTCAACTGATCCCACAACTCTTTCTCCTTGTGTTTGAGTTTTACAAGCAATACTCTCATTGTCATGGTCATCTGCTGATATTGATTCAAAGAATCCAAGATTTGCATTCTGAACTTTGTGGTTTTTCTATGGTTCATATTTACTGTGTTCATGACCCAATCTGCTCTGTGATTAATACTTATCTTAGTGATATGTATCTGATTTGGAACTTTTGATATCCCTTCTTCATCTTCTGCAACAACCTTCTCAATTTCATCACACAATATATCATTACAATCAAAAGAATCCATACCTATACTGGAGTCCTATTCTTGCTTTTCTTCTTGTTGATTGACCTCTTCCAGGGGCTTGTCTTTTGATTCCTGATACGTCTTTTGGGTTATGGTCTTGCCTTATGATACTCACTTTCCATCTTGAACCATAGATATATGGCTAAAGAGTACTCCCCTACACTTTCCTTCTTTGAGTTGGGAAGTCCATCCATAAGGAACTTCAAGGTTGTAGTATTGTCCTTATTTTCTTCCTTGTGTGCAGCTGATTTGACCTTATTATTTGATGGAGCGGGTGGAACGTTCGCAATCTCCCAAATACCAAAATTCTTCATATATTCCTTCATTTTTCTCCTCCAATCAAAATAGTTTGTAACATCAAGCACATACACATCATAGCTTGATGACTATACTTTCCCTTCCATTGTGTCTCCATGGATCTCCTTTAAGCTTGCATGGCTTGTGATGAAGGTCGGCTCTGATACCAATTGTTGGACGCAATGGCCACACTGAGAGGGGAGGTGAATCAGTGTATGATCAATTTGAATATGTTTACCTTCTTTTAATAAACCAGAGTATATCAATCATTATGTTATCAATTACATCATCATATGCATCAACTAAATCAATCATGAGTCATAAGCACAATCATCACATCAAGAGAGACACAAGATTGTATTTAATTTTAATATTTATTTATGGTAATGGAAAAGTACAATCTTCTCGATTACAAACAGTACCAACTGATGAAAAGAGCACCAACTCCTGTAACAAGACCCAGCCTGGTTTTCTTAGATCCAACTAAGAAAGGGTTGAGGAGTCCAATCGTCAAGTGCAAGACTTAGCTTGCATCAATCTCTCCTCGTGTACCTCTACACATCAATCTCTGCTGGTCAACCTCTGCTCATCACTCTTCACTGCTCATCAATACTGTTGGTCAATCTCTGCTCAATACTGTTAGTCAATCACTGCTCATGTACATCATAGTTACACATGCTCTTACTAATCAAAGCATCATCACATCATCATGGTATGCAACATAATCATAGAGTATGTGTATCAACATAGAGTATCATCATCATCATCATAGAATGCAAGTCTGCACACATCAATATACCATTATACATCACTGTACATGCCACTGTATACATATTTATTCATACATTCATCATTGTTAAAATGTGGGTATGTCATTGTACATACACTCGTCATAATATGTATCATCATCTCATCATAATTTCCATCACTATATCATAATCATAGTGTGTAGTAGGGTTTGCATCATAAGTATACATCAACATCGTACATTTTTACCAATGTACTCTAATATGAAGACAGCAACATACCTTTCATAAGTTGTGCATATAAATACTTTCAAACTCCTCACCTGGGTTGTGTTGGTCTGTTGTAGAAGACCCCAATCAATACAAACTTCTGGCAATTAGGGATTCAGTGTGTATTGTAAATGACTTCTCATTCAGGATTGTGTGTTAGTGACTGAATGGGATGTGGATGATGTCACGATTGTGGATCACTTCGATTGTATTATCATCGTCAGAGTCTTAATCAATGCTTATTAAAAACACTACTCATATCAATACCATTAATAACCTGTACAATGTTACTCATGTCAATATATTTTTTATGGATTGTATGTAGTTCTATCATTCAAATCACTTATGTTATCCAACGTCTGCTCTTAGAATCTCTTCCCAATTTTCACAATCTATCAAACTGATATGCTACTTACTCTTGTGTCATCGAATCTTCTCAAGTCATTACTCACCCATAGGGTTCCAAGTCCATCATCATAGCTCAGTATTATCATAAAGTATGCAAGACGAGGCTCTCATTGACCCTTGACATGTCCACCAAAGTATTCCACTTTGTGAGTTTAGCAGCCCTTACCACACAACTAATTGATCCAAGATGTGAGAGATAAACACTTTAAAAATGTAATTAGAAGATACTTCAATGATGATCACCAAATGCTTTGCAGACTACTCCATTCAAACACATGTGGCTGCCTTAGAATGTCATCAAAACATATTCTAATATGAACACATGTATTGCTGCCCAAAATCAGAGAAAGTAAATAATTGTTTAAGCTTATGTGAATGTTTGTTGCAGCACTTTAGGAGAGTCAAACTAAACATCGTCCTTTTCTATGATTACCTTAGTGATGTACATACCCGAATTTCAAAACAAAATGTTGAGAAGAGGGAAGGAAACCTGAAAATTCACAGGAGGGAAACAGTATGAAGTTCGAAGAAGTAAACCCAAAAATCAGTCTTCCAACAACGAATTTTCTCAATGGAAACCACCAAAAATCAAAGTTAAAAATAAGCTTGAATTTGACTGCTACTTCTCATACAAAATTTTCCTCGGAGATTCTCCCAAATTTCAGAAAGCTAAAATAATTTCATACCATTGTTTTCTTATAAAATACAGATGATAAGACTTGAAACAACTTCTCATCAACTACGGATGGCTCTGTGATTTCCTCATCCCCAAAAATAGTCTTCCTACCATCAAAATTTGGGACTGTGTAAGACTTCAAATCTTATGCTTTGTACTTATAAGAGACCACGAAACAAGTGTCAAATCCTGGGTTGAGTGTGCTTGGAAGAAGTCCTAAAACCAGTTGTTATCCACTAAGTTTCACTTCGGGTATTTTTCAAGTGAGCCACCAAGATTCGGAACAAATCACTTGTTCTTACTCAATGCTCAGAGGTTTCATGGTTCAATTAGGGCCAGTTGTGTCCTCTTTCGGATGTTCACACCCTTTAGAGGGAATTGTAATAAATGACATAGAATGAGGTTATTTTATGTAAAAGGCATGGACTTCTTAGATTTGGTCATCATGGTCATCATCCTTGATTTTTTTTCCTCGTCGATTATGTGACGCGTTTTTAAGTGACATAATTTTCGTATTTTTCACTCAAAATCCTCCAAAATCGAGATGGTGAGCTTGGTAAAAAAAATCTCAGAAAGGTTATTAAATCCTAGGGTCTATTCATTATACCATGCTAGTCATATTTCCATATTTTCATGAACATCCGATAAGTCCCCCCTGCGATTTTTTAACTTTTAGTTGTTTAATAAAATCATCGATAAGGTGTATTTTAATTGTAATATTTCAAAAGGTCATAAAATTGGGCCTAGGGATCCAATTTGGTCATGGGGATGCTCATTTTTGGATACAAAGACGTAAATTAACCCCTAAACCCACTTTTGAAAGTCAAATGAGTAATTTTCTATTATTATTTTGGATTTTCTCTACAAAATGGCTCAAAGGGTCAAATAAATGGAAAAATAGGAGAAAACCCCATTCCTAAATCAAAGGAATATTGTCTGGGACTTGTCTCTAAGGTGTAAAATTTTTTTATTATATTTTCTGGCAAATTTATGAGCGTAGAGGAACATCTTCAACTATCAAAGGAGGGGCTCCAACTCACTTCCACAAAAGGGGGGCGAATTCACTCATGGAGGGTGGTTTTGCCACTTGGATGAAGTGGTTATAAGAGGTAAAGGCTTTCCAAAACAAGTGGGATACCTCAATATAGGTGGCATCCTTCCCTCCCATGAATTTAAACCTCCTCCCACCATTATCTCAACCCCTGAAACCACCTCACACTTGGAAAATTGACCCCCTTGGGGTTTGAGCTTCTTTTTTGCTATAAAAGCAGGGTTCTCCTCCTTTGTTTGGATGGATGCAAGAAACCTATGATATTTTGTATTGTTGATATATTTATGAATAAATTTCATACTTTTTAACTCCACTCTCTGTTATGAGATGATTGCTTGCGAATATTTAAGGTGACATTGTTAAATTTCTGAATTGTTTTTTTTTTCTTTTTGCTTAAAATTGCTATTAGATCTAGCTTAGAAGGTCATCCTAAGACACATAGAGTAGGAATTTATGGCTATAACTTGCTTACTGGTATTTTTATTTCAAGGTATAGGATATTAGTTGTTCATACTTAGTTGTATTTCAACTCTTTCTCATTTCATGTTTTTTTAATACACTAGATCTAACTTTCTATGCAGGGATTTCTTGTAGATTTGTTTTGCAAGTTACTTTTTAAAAGGAGGTGTTAAAATCAGTTGTATATTCTTATTCTTTGACAATATCTCAAGTTTTATCTTTTTTTTTTCAATGTGGTTCACGTGCCGGCTTGACCGACGGGCTACATCCACGGAATAATTTCTGGCGGACCCACCTGAAGGGGCCTCACACCCGCGGCTGCTGCGTGCCTAACCCCAAGAGAGTCGATGAGAATGGATCCCGCGACCTCACATGCTGGGAGGCCTAACTATGAGTACTCGACCGATTGAGCTAACTCTTGGGGCTGATCTCAAGTTTTATCTTATTTCTACAGGGTTTCCAAATTTTTCATAAGAAGATCAAGTGAGGCTTGAAGTTGCCTTCCATCTTCTCAAAATAATTCTCTCTCCTTTTTCCGGTTACATAGTTTAAATATGAAATTTTGATAGATATGATTTAAAAGTATGATAATTTAAATCTACTTATTTATCATATCATATAATTTATATTTATAAGTGCTTAAAAATAATCATCTTTTACTGAATCTAAAGTTGTCATTTCAGTGCTCTAAAAACTAGTATTTTTTTCCAATCTTTTGCAAGTACTGAAATTAGTTTTAGTTTCATATTTCATTCATTCATTCCATAATATTATAATAATTTAACTTATTTTTTTATCAGGTACAAATAAAAAGAGGAGTAATCTCTGCTCATAATTCGAATTTTGGGTCTCTCAGGCCATCAAAAACCCTCAGTGTTCCCTTCTTCTTCATTCCCCTTCACTCCATAAAGTTGCATAAGTATTTAGACCTGTTTTATAGGTTCTAAAACATATTTTAATTTATTTTTTCTGATATTTTAATCATAAGTAATAAATAAATCAAGTGGGTTACACAGCGCCCACATTTCATTCCCCCTGGGGGATTGGTAGTGTCTCTTTCATCGCTTGAATTTTTCTAACAATCACACGCACACAATATGCTTTCTTTGAAGGATGTATTAGTTAGTTATTTATTTTTATTTCCATATTTTAATTTGTTTAAATAATTTTTTTCCCTTGCTCGGTGCCACAAAGTATGCTCTCTCCACCAACCAAAGGCTTCTTGTCGATTATTGGTGGATGATCAGAAAGTGGCATATAGCTTGTGGATTCTTTAGGATTTAGTTTTTATTTTGTTGCCACAATATTTTTGCTTCAGTATACAATTGGAAAAAACATTTTTCCATTCCGATGTATGCTCTTTCCCATCGCAAGTTCCCCCTGATCTTTGGGATAATCAAAAGCAAGAATGTGCACTAATTAATTCTTCACATATAAATAATTAATTCAGATTAAAAAAATCAACAACCTTCTAAAAATTGTGAAAATTCGGCACAACACCTTTTGACATTATTGGGAAAATTTCTCAAAGGAAGCGGGAACTACTTAATAGTGACCTTAAGATACAGTTAGGCTACACCCTTGTTCGTGTAGTGTTGAACACCTTATTAGAGACTCCGATTCAGCCCACATTTCTTAGTGAGGAACCAATTTTGTTATCTTTCCGAACATATTCTTAGTACTTCATAAGTATATCGAGAATCAACCTTCCCTTAAATAAACTCATCTTTAATAACTAAAACTGACCAAGACACATTGCAAACATTTCCTTTTCATCATCATTTTTTACTCCATTTGGCACTGATCTGAGTACATAACAATCTTATTTTCATATGATTGTCATTTTTGTCAATATTGATCTTTATATATTCATGTTATATGATGTTGAAACAATTTTGCATCAGTATTGCAACAGAGTTATTTACCAAAAACTCCTAAAACAACTTAATTCTATCGTTAACAACTAAAATATAAAGATCCTTAGTTGAACTCTTTCTTAGGGACCACCCCCCTTGGATTCATTAGGAGTTTGGCATAAACGGAGGTGTCAAGATCAAGTGACAATACTTTACTCAATACTTTCTCCCAAGGACACACCTAGCATCTTGAATATTTCGGTTGTGCTTAACCGCCAGGTGTGTGAAAGGCGGCAGCACCAGTCATAAGAATTATACCCAAAAACAAGCCAAAATTGGATTGTTTTATGACTATGGAAACGTCACCTCAATCCACGAAAAATCTCAGAGCTACTTCCAACTCCATCGAAATTTGCACTTGCAAAAATGAAAACGTGATAGGTTATTGATACTAGTATTCTACCATAATTTTGGGGTCGACTTGTATATTTTATATTTAATTGATTTTTAATTTTAATGAGGCCGACCTGTCTAGGAGAATAAATTTAATATTTTTTGTTTTTCAACCTAAATTGACTGGGCCAACCTTTTCCTTTGAATGGGCATATTGTAAAGAATACCAACCTTGTCCACCTTTCTTTGATTTATTACCATGTTATCTTTGATTACTTGTAGGTTCTATCATTATCCTTAAGAACGATATTATTATAGTAAGAGGGTTTCTTGAAGGACTTCTTCAACGACCAACCTGTGGACTTCAAGGCATAATCAAGCCATCATCAAGGGAAAGCATTGGCATCCAAAAATGATTTCATCACCAAGTGTGAGCATGTCCAAGTGTTTCAAAAACTATTAAACATGCAGGCTTAAAGACCATCTTGTGGGTTTAAATATCTCTTCAAAAACTTCTTCACAAAGTAAGAGGCTTCATGGGCTTCTTCAACTACTATAACCACGCAAGAGGACCTCCAAGGGTCAATATCCATCAAGACATCACGTATGGGGTTTCCAATCCTTCTCATAGGGAACCATGACACCATCAGAGAATGAATGACCACATAATGGGTCATTAATGTGTTTCCAGCCCATTTAGGCATTCTCCATCATCTATAAGGGCTTCAACACCATCTCTGGGGTCTTCAGCATCATCAGTAGGATCTTCAGTATTATCTACAAGGTGGTGGCTACAAGATCCATCCTTGTGGGTACAAGGACCTTGTCAACTGGGTACAAGGTGCTTCAAATCACAAACCAACTCTGTGTGGGATCCAAGGCACTGGATGTAAGGGTACTGGGATCATCCATACCTTTGCACTTTAAGAGGGACTTGGTGGCATCAATGAAAACCTCTGGGGCCACTGCAAGTCCCTGTTAGCATCAATGAGAATTCAATCAACAAGGGAGTCAAATACTCGGGAGGAACTTCCCTTTGCTATTCATGTCAAAGGGTGACAAATTATAAGAAGACTAGAAATTAGGAAGAAGAAAGATTTGTGCAAAAGAGCACAATAAAGGACCAAACGACATAAATATAAGGGGGCAATTTGTGCGCAAAAGACGAAGATCTCACACTTAGGGGGAGCTCAATTTTTATTGGTGTTGAGATCAATGCCAAAGGAAGATATTGTTGTTATTTGGTGTTCTCATTGATGTCAAGCAAGCAAGATGGATTTTGATGTCGAACAAGAAGTATGTTGATGTCAAGCAAAAAAGTATGAATACTTCAATCCAGTTTGAAGAAATATATAAAATTGTATGCAGGTCTTAGTAGTGTGCAAGATCCATCAGATAATGGATCTCTATATACGTGAAGCCAGTTTGAAGAAGAATAAAGATAATAAGTGTGCAAGTATCGGAAGTTTGCAAGTCCCACCAAGAGATGGAAACCATATGTGAAAATACCACCGAGGCATGGGACTTAAGTGTGCAAAACCCTGTGAGGCTAAAGATGTATGTTGATGAAATATAGAATGAGGTGGTTAGATTAACCAAGAAGTAAGGAAGAAGGTGCATCACTGGTTCAAAGGAATCCCAAATTTATGGACATGTCTCTTGAGCAAAAATAGTATAAATAAGCAAGAGAAGGAAATGTTGAAGCAAACTTGAAAATGAAAAAGACATGATATTTTGAAATGGAAAGCTTCAAATTTTGGGGTATCAATGGCTCGTTGATCATAAGAAGTATATTCAGCAAGAGGGCCAAATGTGAAGAAGCAATGAAGAAGAGAAGTAGGAAGTTCCCAAATCAGAGAGGTACTAGTATTGAGATGTATGAAGGAGATATATAGTAAAGGAATTTTAAGTTGAAGTCATAGATTGCAGATTATTGATAGTGTATACTCAATGTACATGTTGCTTCGAGTCTAATTTATCTAAGTTATCCTCTTTTCCATATCGCCATCCTTGATCATACATTCATTTTCCTAATACAACTACCTTTGCGAAACAACAAGCAGTAGAGACAACTATTCCTTGGCAATTCTTTGAGGTATTGTACCATACATATTGGCAATAGAGATGAATATTCCTTCTAAGTAGTGATGAAGAGAACTTTCTTTGGTAAGACCTTTTCCTTCAAAGGAAAAGTGGGATCATTGTCATCTACATCAATATAGGTAGAAAAATTAATTGAATAGTTGAATTAATAAATTTCTAAGTGGAAAGCAAAGGTAAGAAACAATGTGATGAAAGTGGTATCCACAAAATATCTAGCTAAGAAATGGAAATAAAAGATGAAGAAATAGGGAGAAACATTAGATAATGTAGATAATTGAGCTTCTACATAATATCTTGTAGATTTTGATTATCATGAGAGTTCTCTTATTGTCATGATCATCATCACAATCATCATCATCTTCATGTGAAACAATAAAAGTCATGATGATGATTATTATGAGTGGTATCATCATAAGATAACGATGATGAGGATGAGGATGAGGATGTAGATGATGATGATGATGTCGATGATGATGATGATGATGATGCTAGCCATGATGACGATCATTATGATGAAGATAATGATGATTATAATGAGGAGGATACCCAATGTTAGATTTGTTTTTTTTATTCATGGTTTACTATAAAAAGGAGTTGATCTACATGTTATAGATGAGAATCCAAGTACAAACCCCATATATAATTTTTGTAGATGCTAGAGAGAGGGTGCACTAGTATATCTAGTTTTGGTTGTTGTGGGAAGTATTGTGGGGAAATAAACAAACCCAGTTTGCAGTTGAGAAGAAGACAAGGCCCTAGAAGGGGGGTGCACTCACCATCTGTAAAACGGAAGCGTGTGCAATCACCAATGAATTCAAAACCTGTGTTGATGCGTATTTCCTACCAAACTGACTCTATTACAATGCTGGGAATTTTCCTTGTCTCCATCTTCATCTAGTATCCAAAATCCATCAAATCATGGGTTGAAGTAAGGGTTGTACACTACAAAAAGGGAAGTTGCAAATCCTTTCTTACATACATGATTTATTATTCTAAGAATTAAAGGCATTCCTCAAAGCATAATCATGATCATTTCTAGCTTGAGAAGCAATTAAAGGAGATGTCATTATCAACTAAGGAGGTTATCAACACTTAGTCATATACATGCATGAAATAAACTTAAAATATGAATTGTATTGTGTATTGGAATTTTCTATTACTATTGAGTTGTTATGTTGTAGATTCAAACTGAGTTAAATACTGAAATTTACTATTAAATGCAATAGATATCATTCTTTGTTAATCTTGTTCTTGATTAAATATTTGTCACGTGATATATGAAAGCATTTTCAACAATTTAATCATACACAAACAACCATAAAACACTTCTAAATATCAGCTATCTTCATTTGGTGGTATTTTCATGGTATCAAAGTGTTTGACAAAAACACTAAACTAAAATCAATCACAAATCAATGAAACTATTTTTTGATAAGGTAAAGGTAAAGTATTTGACAAAATTCCTGAGCCAATTCACATTGTAGTCAATGAAAAATTAGCTCAGATTAGGTTGGGGCCATTACAAACTGTTCCTCACATATCCTCAAGTTTTTTTACAACTCAAATCTCTAATAGAGTAGCTACCATTCATAATGGTTATGATTTTTGGTTGTATTTATACAATGTGCTAACTAGAGCATTAAAACCTCCAAGCAAATGAAAATTGGAATGGTAATTGTATATTCCACAACATTAAGAGCTATGAAGGACTCTATCAACAAATAAATATTAAAAAAAACCTACACAATATTAAAAAAACCTTTCGAGCTTTCCATCTTTACATTGATGACTATCACTAAACTACAAACAAAAATAAGCCTTCAAACCATAGAGAAAATAATACCACGTGTAATCCTCCATCCCATCACCATGGGAATAAAAACACACACCGCATATTGGGTCAAATGAGCACATACACCATGCTCACATGGACTTTAATGCTAATAATTTCGCCATAAATTTGACCCACCACTCGCCTCCTAGATGTGGATACATGAAACTATGGATTAACTAACATTATGAAGGGATGTGGACCACCATTAAATATCCCACCCCACTAAATTTATTATATTTTTCCCAATTTTGATTGAAATGTATTAATTCACTATTGCATCTACTAATACATCGCTAGCTCTCATAAATTGATAAAATCAATTATTTCAAAGCTCTACGTGTAATGTCCCTGGTTTCGACCCTGTTTGCATGATGTATATATTGTAATTAATCGTGGTGAAGAGCTCAAGGCAAAAGCCCCATCATCGATTTGTGTGTGTATGTTTCGGCAATAGGTATAGTTGCCGATGGTATATCGTGTTGTTTGGCACATTGTAATGTGGCATCATGTAAATACGCACATCAAATAAAACTGAAACCACAACCAGCTGTGGCAGTGCAATGTTAAAATGAAAAGGGCATGGTTCCAAAGGATAAGGGGTGGGGGATGTCAAACCTTGGTTATGGGAAAAACCCATGTTTCACCACCTTTGTTGTTTGTCACCTTTTGTCTCATCCAACCTTGTCAACCTCTTTAATGCTTCAGCTGGTGGTTGGGGAGTTATGGCTGAGTGGCTGAGGGCATTTATTGCTGGAGAAAACGTGGGTAAAGAGGCAAGCAATTCCTCCATCTTCCCCACGACTCCATTCTCCCCATGGTCGGTGGTTTTCACATTCTGTTGCTTACTCTCACTGCTGGTCTGTTGCTCCTCGCGCAGAGGTCTGTTCGTCCTCCGGATGGCCTGTTGATTCGTGCGCAAGGGTGAGGTTGTTTTCCCTCACACGCAGGCTGAAATCCTCACGCAGGGATCGGGTATGTTTCCCCGTGTATTTTTGCTGTTGGGTGCAAGTTTTTCCTCACGCACAGACCGTTGAGGTCGATTTCCCATGTGAGAGCCGTGCTCACTGTTTTTTTTTGGGGTTGTTGTCTTCCCCACGTGTTTTCATGTTAGTTGTGGTGTCCAACTGCGTTTTGGGCCACTGGGTATTTGTGGTGAGCCGTTTTTCTGCTGTGGTCTGAGTTTGAGTCTCCCATAGCTATGCTAGGAGCTCTGTTTCTTTTCTGTTGTGGTCTGTGAATTGTTGACATTATTTGTTGGTTGATTGGGTTGTTGTTGCTGAGTTGTTTTGGCCATGATAGGACCAAGAACAAATCTGTGTTGCATTGTGGGCTTTAGCTATGCTCATCTACTGTTTGGGATTGTCACCGGTTGTCTGCCTTCTTCACAAGAGCTGTGAAGGGATTGTTTCTGCGTGTATGCAGTGGTTGGCCTTTGAGCTGCGTTGGCTTGGCTGATTTGTGGACAGCTTGATAAACCCAACGGTGCTTGCCTATTGTTTTGTGTCCCCTTGAATATGTGTAAGCCTGCAATTGTCCCTTAGTCCTTCAGGAATCATGCCCAGCTCGGGGGTGGCAGCGTTGCTAAGAGATTGATGAGCACGTTGGCCTATGGTTGCGTGGAATGTTGCAACGACGTAGCTGGTTGCGGGTGAAGTCTTCATCAATAGATAAGTGTTGTTGTCTATATTTCATCTCTGCAATTATATATTGATGTCAATTGATTAATTATGATGAACATGTTTATGTTGGAAATGTATGTGTGTTGCTTCCACTGTATGATTGAGGATTCAGGAATTTGTGTATGCTTAGGCATCTTAATATGCATCCTATAAGTTTTAATTCCAGCGTTGATTTATCCATGTTTATGTTCATGGGGCGGTTTTCCTGGTCGTGTTTGATGTTCGTCGCGTCCTCTTCGCCGGTCTGAGGGATGGGGACATGACAGTATGGTATCAGAGCTTGGGTTGCAGCAATGGGCCTCTATGGGCCAAGAAAGAGCCACTGATAGAGGGCAGAATTACCCTCTATATCCAGCAGAACAGCCCTGAGCAAACGAATTCAGAAAAACAGTCTAAGTGTTGAGAGGTCGGACCATTGGAGGAAGTGGACGCCCGCCGTTGTAGATGAATGGGCGAAGTTTCCCGTCCGACCATTGCGGAAGGGTTCATGGAGTTAACCTCCGCCGTTGCGGGTGAAACAACGATCTTCCCATCCGCCATAGCGGACGGTAAAGTGATTCCGCATCCGGCGTGAAAGTTTCCCGACCGCCGACTGGAGCTACATTCGGCGGGAAGAAGAAAGGAAGACAAATTTTATTCAAAAATTTGTATAAGTGTTGGAGAAATCGGAAAGGAAAGTGGGCCGTCAGCCGCCGTTGCGGAAGCAAAATCATTAAGGCTTCCGATCCAAAAGTCAGCCGACGTCCGACGTAAGTGCCAAAGCGGAAGGATTGGAGCTTCCGAGGAGCCGCCGTTGCGGAAGAATTCTGGAAGTGCCGCCGTTGCGGACGGCGAAGCGATCCCGCATCCGACTCGAAAGTCGTCCGATTGCCGACGAAGGGAATTTTTGGAGAAAATTCATCTAAGTGTTGAAACAGCCAGCGGGCCACTAGATGAAGTTAACGTCTGCCATTGCGGAAGAGTTCGCTGAGTTAATTTCCGTCGTTGCGGAGGTGAAAGCCATTTGGATTTCGACGAAGGAAGGCTGCCGCCGAAAGAAGATAAGGCTTCACGTGCCGTCGTTGCGGATGGAAAAAAAATTCGGCTTCCGATGTCAGAAGTCCGCCGACGTCCGACGTCCGCCGTTGCGGAAGGAAGAATGGTCCGGGAGCCGATTCGACAGAAGAAAGAATGGAAAGAGGAGCCGATTTAGCGGAAGGAAGAGTGGAATGAGATCCGATTCTGTGCAAGGGGAAAATTTGATTTTTCCGTGACATTTTCTCAGCAGATTTCGATTGTTTCCAAGGGATTCTTCAGTTGTTTTTTGGTGAATTTCAAGGCTGAAGATGAATGAGGCAATGCAGCTGTGTGTAAAATGAAAAGATTTGGTAAAAATATTCATTCTTGGAAGTGTTGTGGTTTTCACATCCGAGGTCGGAATGACGCATGTGAACAGGTGTTGGAAAGCTTATCCAATAAGGAACAAGGATAAGTGACTAGAATCTGAGCATGGAGCAGCAAAGTGATAATGATGACCGTTGTTAGAAAATGGAAAAATATGGACAGTTGCATGCCCAGGGGCAACAAGGACTATGAAGTCAACCAGCTGCTGTGTGGAAAAGGAATTCCATGAGAAGATGAGGGACTTGAAAGGGATGTTTTCTTTAAAACCCTGTCTTGCTGATTATAACTACATTTCCTAAGTATATAGCTGAAATGTAGGAGAATATGTATTGCATGCATAGGATATTGCATGTTGGTAAGAATATTTGGAATTATATATATTTATAATGTACCACTAATGATAATAATTGTTTTGATGTTGGCGTTAGTGGACAAAACAACGATGACATGGACCCGAATGAATATGTTGCTGATGCTGATGAATGAGACCAGCAACCCTATGGAGAAGGGATAAGGCAACGAGTCCATAACAAAAGTTGGTGAGCAAATTCTGCAATCTCCTGCAAAGGACCAACCAAAGTGGTCATGGCAAGGGAGTAAGTAAGACCCATGCAGGTAAGAGTTTGCTTATGACAAATTCCATGGATTGGTCCAGGTAAGAGACCTCATACCATGTGAATATTGGAATGTAGACAGGTGTCATGTCTATATATGTTAATGATATTGATTATAGTAATGCATCCTATATGAGGTAGTCATGGTTAGGCCATGATATGGTTGAATGCATAGTGTTCCTGAATCAATGCAAGGTAGCGTTGAATGGACATACATTAAGAAGATTTTATGAATCTTGTTGTTATGCATTGAATGTATGCATATGAAGGGAGTGAGTGACTGATTGCCTAAGTAAAGGTGCAATTGTTGTGATTCCTTTCATGAATGCATTGAGATGAATGCATGTGATATGCGGACTAACTAACGACTGAAATGGTGAATTAATGACAATTCAGGAACCATTTCAGAGGTTGCTATGAATGCAGGATAGTCATGATCAATTGGCTACCAGAAATGCTCTATTGAAGAGCAAGGTGGTATGAATGATACACTTGTGAAGTAAGGGTATTTAAACCTTCATTTAATTGCATGAATGATGTGATTCTACCTTGCAATGTTAGTATGATAATGATTGCATGAAGTAAATGAGCTTTGATAACACTGATGTGACTAACAGTTGGGAGTATTTGAATTTTATAAATTCTGAAAATGCTTCAGTGATGGTTGTAGCAATGAGATAGTATATGCATCCATACTTACCAAGTGTTTGGTTGATGGAAGCTCATGTTTCAGGTAGATTATTTCAAGAATGGCATTGAGAGGTAAGACCCTGACCAATGCTGGAATCTACCGTGTAAAAGAGCTGTTAAATTCGAATTGTGAATTTCGGATTTGAGAAATTGCTGACAACTACTAGTCACTACTGGCTTGCATGAGCTTGTGTTTGGATGTTTGAAGCCTATGTTTCAGGTATATTATTCGAGCATGGCAGTGAGAGGTAAGACCCTAACCAATGCCAGAATCTACCATTTATGAGAAGAAGTCTCATGGTTGTGAAAATTAGTTGGTACGGGTTGTTAAATTCGAATTGTGGATTTCGGATTTAAGAGGTACTAACGGCTACTAATCATTGTTGGCTTGTGTGAGATTGTGTCAGGAGGGACACATGGTAAGTGTATATTCATGTTATGATAGTAAGCATAAAATTATAATGGGCATAGTAATGTTGCTTACAAGAAACCCACAATTGAGCAAGTCAATTTCTGTAGTAGATAGAATTGCAAATTCTTATTGAATTTGATTGCTAATGTCATTGCTTGGTTATGGAACGATCAATTAGGATTGTAGTATCAGGTAATGACTGACTGTTTGGCTATTTGATGAATGTGTCAGGAGTACACACTGCAGGAAGATCATGTGTGATGACCTGCAAGAGCCAAACTTCATGGGAAGGTTTTCCCTTGGAAATGGGTTTCAGGTGAAACGCTATTGGACATTTTGAAATGTCTCATCTGCACTGCATGTTTGGTAATAACATGAGTGAGATGGTATGTGTTATGTCGGTGAGACATGTGTGGATACGAACTGTGTTGGGAGCAGGGATGGGGGATTGGTTTGCTTAAACCCGGTGATTGGAAACCGCACAGACAGAGCTAGAGGGCTGAATTTCTTCTCCACAACCCCGGGATAGCACTGGAAGGGAATGCAGGGCCTGAGGGACTGAGTAGCAGAGAAGGGACTGATTCCTTGTGTTGGGTGTGTGTGGGTGTCTTAGAAGTCAGGCTAGTTCTGGTGTAGGTGTTCCTAGCTCTACAGCGAGCTCACCAGCTTAGCATTCAGCCTTTCCCAACTCCTTGACGGTGCCTAACAGATATAAAGGCATACTACGACGACAACTGGATAAGTGTTCTGTAACCCTTGCTATGAATATGCATGTTTAATTATTAAATTTTATATGCAGAACATGTTTTGATTTAGTATCCATTATGACCGCATGGTATGAAATATGATTACGGTTTTAAAAGCAATAACGCTGATGAGTTTGTCTGCATTGCTTGTGTTGCTTGTGTTGACAGGCTAAAGGTAAAAAGGTAAAGGTAAATGGTTGTTGTGAGGAGTTGCGGAGTAATGGTTATTGTTGATTAAAATGCATGTGTTATTGTTGACATAAGAGTATGATGGGCTGTGATGTGCCTAAGGATCCATAGTAGATCCTAGACCTGGAAATGGTCATGATAAGTTCCAAGTCCAGTTGACATGAGAATGTACTGGTTGGACATTAATTAATTGATGTTGAGGAGAAGCCTGCGTGCTGACCTAACATCTAAGTCCATAGGCGATCCCAAGGCTTGCAAAGCGAAGCAAGATCCTGTGGACGAACGAGGAAACGTACAATACAGATAAGTATTGGATTATTTTGCTTATGAATATACATGTGTATATGATTTGGTTACGATATTTTAAGCTCTTGCTTAGAAATAAAATTGATGAGAATAAACTAAACATGTGAATCTATTCAATGTTGGATATAGGTATCGCTGGAGGCGAGGACTATAAGCACATCCTAGGGGTGCATGTGGACATGTGACTGTCCTGGAAAGCTCAGAATGAGCGGTAATGAAAAAGGTGCTAGTAAGAAGGGGGAGTCCTAGCAGCCGAGACAAACCATGTGGAGAGACTCCATGGTTTAGAGGTCTGGAATAGACCAAAGACACTAAGTGTCATGACCAAGAAGGATTGGTCCAGCATTCACGGTGAAGTGAACGAGGCTGAGAGCATGAAAAGCCACAGTGATGGTGTGGGTTCCAGGATGGAACAAAATAAAGAGGGGAAAAACTCTTACTGCTCTCTCTTGCCTTTTGATTATATATTTATATAGATATATGTTTATGCATTGTGAATGCATGTATGATTAAGAATGAAATGTGTGTATTTGCTTAAGCAAATTTGTGAATGCTGGAATAGTTAATTCCCTGCCCAGGAATGGACATGAATGAGCTCATGTGCCTGTTGGGGGAAGGCATGAAAAATATGAAAGTCTCCTTGATGAGACTTGGACTGTCATGCCAAATGGGGAAATCAAGTGACTGATTTTAAATATCTATATTATGCTTGGTCTGATAAAATTTCAATGGTGCATTTCACAGGTGAGAAAAGTGAAACCAGGTGGTGCGCATTGATCATGGCAGCAGATCAAAAGTTGCTAGACTTAGTTGGAAGTATCCTTCAAATGATTTCCAAGACCCAAGAGAATCTTGGGGAGATGCTCAAGATACAGAGAAGGCAAAATGAGATGAACCACCAGATTTTGCAAGACTCTATTGGTTTGCAAAGGGAGGTGAAAAACCTTCTGGGAGCAATCGGCAAAGGAAAGGAAGGTGGATCAGCAATGGGAAAAATGTCCAAGCGACCCGATAAGAAACGGTCCAGGCATGAAGACTCAAAGGAAATTAAGCAGGTAAAGATGAAGCAACCAGTGAAATGCTGGAGATGCGGAGGACATCATTTACACCGGGACTGCCAAATGAGGGAACATGATGAAGGCGATAGCCACAAAGTTCCTAGACTGCGGGGTCAGCTAGAAGCTGAGAACCAGCAGGGGAGGTCCATGGAAGCCGAGAGGCTTGGTCTTGAACGTTCAAAGTAAATGATTGAACGTGGGATAGATCTGTAATTTTGAAATTTTGATGTGCAATTGTATATGTATTGTATATATGTAATGGAACACCGAGGACGGTGTTATTCCAAGGTGGAGGGGAATGTAATGTCCCTGGTTTCGACCCTGTTTGCATGATGTATATATTGTAATTAATCGTGGTGAGGAGCTCAAGGCAAAATCCCCATCATCGATTTGTGTGTGTATGTTTCGGCAATAGGTATAGTTGCCGATGGTATATCGTGATGTTTGGCACATTGTAATGTGGCATCATGTAAATACGCACATCAAATAAAACTAAAACCACAACCAGCTACGGCAGTGCAACATTAAAATGAAAAGGGCATGGTTCCAAAGGATAAGGGGTGGGGGATGTCAAACCTTGGTTATGGGAAAAACCCATGTTTCACCACCTTTGTTGTTTGTCACCTTTTGTCTCATCCAACCTTGTCAACCTCTTTAATGCTTCAGCTGGTGGTTGGGGAGTTATGGCTGAGTGGCTGAGGGCATTTATTGCTGGAGAAAACGTGGGTAAAGAGGCAAGCAATTCCTCCATCTTCCCCATGACTCCATTCTCCCCATGGTCGGTGGTTTTCACATCCTGTTGCTTACTCTCACGGCTGGTCTGTTGCTCCTCGCGTAGAGGTCTGTTCATCCTCCGGATGGCCTGTTGATTCGTGCGCAGGGGTGAGGTTGTTTTCCCTCACACGCAGGCTGAAATCCTCACGCATGGATCGGGTATGTTTTCCCGTGTATTTTTTCTATTGGGTGCAAGTTTTTCCTCACGCACATACCGTTGAGGTCGATTTCCCATGTGAGAGCCATGCTCACTGTTTTGTTTTGGGGCTGTTGTCTTCCCCACGTGTTTTCGTGTTAGCTGTGGTGTCCAACTGCGTTTTGGGCCACTGGGTATTTGTGGTAAGCAGTTTTTCTGCTGTGGTCTGAGTTTGAGTCTCCCATAGCTATGCTAGGAGCTCTGTTTCTTTTCTACTGTGGTCTGTGAATTGTTGCCATTATTTGTTGGTTGATTGGGTTGTTGTTCCTAAGTTGTTTTGGCCATGATAGGGCCAAGAACAACTTCATGTTGCATTGTGGGCTTTAGCTGTGCTCATCTACTGTTTGGGACTGTCACCGGTTGTCTTCCTTCTTCACAAGAGCTGTGAAGGGATTGTTGCTGCGTGTATGCAGTGGTTGGCCTTTGGGCTGCGTTGGCTTGGCTGATTTGTGGACAACCTGATAAACCAAACGGTGCTTGCCTACTGTTTTGTGTCCCCTTGGCTATGTGTAAGCCTGCAATTGTCCCTTAGTCCTTCAGGAATCATGCCCAGCTCGGGGGTGGCAGCGTTGCTAAGAGATTGATGAGCACGCTGGCCTATGGTTGGGTGGAACGTTGTAGCGACGTAGCTGGTTGCGGGTGAAGTCTTCATCAATAGATAAGTGCTACTGTCTATATTTCATCTCTGCAATTATATATTGATGTCAATTGATTAATTATGATGAACATGTTTATGCTGGAAATGTATGTGTGTTGCTTTCGCTGTATGATTGAGGATTCAGGAATTTGTGTATGCTTAGGAATCTTAATATGCATCCTGTAAGTTTTAATTCCAGCGTTGATTTATCCTTGTTTATGTTCATGGGGCGGTTTGCCCGGTCGTGTTTGATGTTCGTCGCGTCCTCTTCGCCGATCTGAGGGATGGGGACGTGACACTACGAAAGGGCTTGTGCCCTTTACATAAATTTAATTATTTTAAGGCTTTTATTTTATTTTACAAAAATGGGTTTGAATTGTATTAAAATAAGTAGTGGTTAGATTTTCTAGCAAGATAATACAAAATAAGAGGAACTGGTTTGTCATGAAGACTTCAAATACTCCCCAAAAATCAAAATTGTTAACTAATAGTTGTATTAGGTCCATTTCATGTTGCAATGATTGTAGATTCTACTAGTGTCCTTCCTACTAAACATGTTTAACAAAAAAACACTCTGCAAATATTGCAAGGACCCATTCTTATATAACATCATGCAAACTGGGGTCTTTTTGCTTTCCATTGACCTAGGAGATAGAATGTTGATTTGCTAAGCTCATCTCGGCATGGTCCTTACTATATAGTCTCCTTTTCTTTCACCCTCTTTGATTCATTCCTAGCTGGCCCAATGGACATATTAGGAGGGGGTCTACAAATTACCAAGTCCCATTGAAAGGGTACCAACCACTTTCCATTTTAATAACCATATCTTGGAACATATCGACTTTTACTTATAGAACTTCATATTTTTTATTTTTGAATATCCATGTAGGTTGAGAATTATTTTATTTTCTTTACATGCTCTTCTATCTGTGGGGTGGTGCATATTACATGTTTAGCATGAGCTTGATATCTAATCCTTGCCTTATACTCGCAATATTCCCACACATGAACATTGATAGAAAAAGCATCCTCCACTTCGCCCAAATGTTGTTGACATCTCCTCAATCCCTTGCACAAATCAGAGTTGTCATCGAGGAGACATTGATTAGAATGGCTATGACTATCATCCATATTATTTAGAAAATATGTTTGATTTTTATTTGTGTGGACAACTTACTTTTATAATGTCAAAACAAAGGAAACATAAGTGATTTCCTCTAAGAAAGTTGTTATACAAAGGCGTAATACGTGATAAATTGCTTGGAAGAGTAATAGTATTGGTAGGAAATTCTAATTTGTGATAGTTTTATTTGGTAGTATCAGGATCTTGATCCTAATATTCTTGCCTAATAGGATGGATTTTTTTGGCAATGTTAAAGGGTAGAGGTATTGATAAGAAACCTTTATGCATAACCCTATCAACTTCTACCTTTTTCTAAATATTGTTTCTATGACAAAGTTGGGGCCATCTTGTTCTAAAATAATTTTGTTCTTTGTAGCATTGTGACTATTTTTTTATGTGACCTATGTTCTACTGTATAATGTGAATCTGATTAACCAAATTTTGTTTTTGTTAAATTTTCATTGTTACAATGACATAATTGCTCTACATATGAAACTTAACACAATAGTGCATTTATAATGCTTCTATGTTGTTTCAAAATGTTTATCCTTCAATACAAAACAATGGTGAGAGACTAGAGTATTTTACCTAGTGTGAGATCCCTCTTCTCACCATGTATATGCAAAAGATATACAAAGACAAACATACAAGCATTTGATATTGATGCATACGATCAATTAAATTTGTGAAGTGCTCAAATATGTAATTATACATTAAAACAATATTTATTTCTAGTGTCATTTAAGTTTTATGATGACTTTACTTTTAGTTTCATCTCATCAACATTCCAAACCAAGCACTCGAATCAAGGTCACAAACTAAATTGTAGAGCAACTACATATTCTCCTGGAGGGGACATAAAAAATAACACTTGCAATTCGTCCAATGCATATGGGACTAGGAAGAAATATGACTGTTTGGAAATAGATTCTGACATTGGAGTACCATTGGTATACTCTAGTGGAGGTTCTAATGGCATACTTGCAAAGGATAAAAAGGTGAGTAGTAAGATATTGAATTTGGTTATCATGAAATGTTTGCTTCATTATATCTCCTTAAAAAAATTGTTGTTTTGCACTTTCACTAAATAAAGGGATTTGCAAATAATATCCTTGTGAACTTAGCAACTGGATTCTTAAAGTTTAAATTGATGAATAAAATGTGAGGAAGGCAAGATCAATCATATTTTCCCCGAGTATTTTTTCAAAATGTACATGCAACAAAGCTATGTTGGCAATACTAATTATAATTTTTTTGGACAACTTACCTTGATTTGTGGATCTTGGCACTGTCTTATTTTCCTTTACCTTTCAAAACATCTTTCAACATACTACAAATATTTTCATGTTGTAATAGTTTCATGTTAGGACCCATCATATAAATATTTGCATGTTTATGAAAATAACAAAACGAAGCTAAAAAAATACAATTTGAGTAGTTTGTCTCAATGAATAAAAACAACAATAATAATAAAAATTTTAACGGTTGATGAACATTTTTAATTTAACAATGTAAATTACATAACATTCAAGTAAAATAATTGGTAATAAGAGATCACCTGAGGAAACATGGAGAATCACAACACTATGTATATAAGGCCATCGATCACATCAAAATGCCAATTTTGCCTCTGAAATATTAAAATGTTTACAAAGGCTATATGTAACAAGTTCCAATGGATGAGTCAAATAGCAATAGCAAAATTTAAACACTACAATTATAGAAATAATATTTTGTCTGTCTATCTGTCCCACCGTTAAATTATAAATTAGGAATATATTAAGAAAAGTTTAATAATAAATAAGTATTAAAAAATAATTAATACTAATTAAATGAAAAAAATTAAAAAATAATAATAAATAATAATATTAAAATGATTTGGAAAAAACTTAAGAAATTAAAGTTTACTAAGTAAATAAATTAAAAAAACCGAAAACCTAGAAACCCTAAAAACGACTTAATAAATATTAATAAAAATAAAAGACATTGAGCTTACCTTTGTGAAGACTTCCAAGGAAGCCTCTCCCGATGATAGACCTGCTTTGAGGTCTAAAACTTTCGAGGAACAAAAATCAACACCGTAGATTTCGTTCTTCTCTGAAAATCATTCCATCGTTAGTTTTAAAAAAAAGTTTTTATCGGTATTTAGAAACAAAATATAAAAACTAAATTTGAAAATCTATAATTACCCGGAATATTCTCGATCTTTATTGGAACAAGTTCTCGTTCACCAAAAATGTTGTCACTATTGAACCCGTGCTAGTGACATGGGAAGATCTAGGAAATGATGCTTCAACATCAACATTATTATCATACCCTTACTCCACCCCTTCTTCTGCACGATCTCTTATGCATCGGTCAGCGTCGGTTGCACCCTCTGCTGGCCTTGGGGGTGTCGCAGAATGTGTTGCTGACTATTCAGTCGAAAACACAGGTGCAGTATTTGGTGTACATGGAGTGGTTTTTTCAATGGTCCAAACACCGACTTCACCACTAGTGTGTGGTCATAGAATTTCCTGTAAATACAAACCATTCAATTATAAGTTCACTATCATATAAAATTAAAAATTGTTAAGTTCTAAATGAATTCACATTATGCTTCCGCAACTTACTTTCAAGGCCTGAGATCTCCGAATCAACACTTGAACCTTTGCTTTGATCTCGTCTGTCTGTGGAATTGCGAATGCCAAACGAAGCATATCCACATGATTTTTTTTCAAGGTCTTCTCTAGCACCTTCACCGGATCTATAGAAGAACCAATGTCAGTATCATTCAACAACTAGTTGACATAAAAATATATGAACTGTTGTGTTGTTGTTTCATAAACCAAATCATTTGTCTGCAACAAAAATATATAAAACATTGCTTAATTGTTGAAGCAGTAGTCTAAGCAAAAAATTACATGAACAAAAAATTTCTATGGTAGATTCCTAGAATTACATCTGGGTTTACCCGATGCCTAGACAACGGTGTGGTCTAATCAAAAACTGGGAACTTTCCCTGATAATCCACCTGCAAAAAAAGTAAACATTATTATAAAGAACGCAATCATAAAAATAAAAAAATACCTAACAAAATAAACATTATGCTACATGTTATATATGTGTACAATTTTGAAGTATTTAAAATGTAGAATTAAATTCAGGTTTACCTTTTACCCCGAGGCTGCAGTCATCTGATCAACAGCTAGGGAATTTCCCCGATCATCCACCTGCAAAAAAATTAGACAACATTATCATAATGAACGCAATCATAAAAATGAAAAAATACATAACAAAATAAACACTATGCTACATGTTATTCAGTGTGTACAATTTTGAAGTATTTAAAATGTAGAATTACGTTCATGTTTACATGTTTCCCTGCGGCTGCAATCGTCTAATCAACACCTAGGTGGCTTCCCTGATCAACACTCTACATGAAATATAGATAAGATTATATAAACAAAATGAATATACTATTAAAAAAACATAACAACGGAACTTTTTGTACATATTAAATTTTTACAATGGAAATATCGATGTATACCTGCCACCTCGAGGTAGGTCTAGTAACATCTACTGTGAGGGAGGTTCCCCTAATAGAATCCTACATCAAAAGCATACTAAAAATTACCTAACGAAACCAAAATACTCACTAAAAAAATTTAATAACATAACATTTTGACGTATACATGTTGCCTCACGGATGGTGTACTCCTCTCACCAGCAGCTGGGGTGAAGCGCCCCCCATCACCTCCCTGTGAAGTCAACATCGAAAATTTAATAAAAAAATATAATTATCTACTAATGAAAAATCCTAAAGATGTTAAAATAATTAATAAAAGGTTGGGTAAATTTTTGGATGTACCACATCCATACTAACCATGTTTGTATCTACTCAATCCAAATTGTAATTAATAAGCAGCTCTTCCCCAGCAGGTATTGATTTAATGGAACATACAAATACATGGTTTCCTTCACACCTCTCAAATATGCAGTTGGGTTTCTTAAGTGTAGACCCTGGTTGTGTACTATTTATAAACCCCGTAATATTCTCAGTTTTCTTTGGCCTTTTGTCAATGTACAACATTGCTCATTTATTTTGATCTTTGTCTTTCAGTTGTAAATAATTTGTTGACAACCCATATCTATGCATACTTTGTGTATATTGGATTAGGCACATACAATCATTGAAATTGTAGTAGGTTCCAACATATTCCATCAATTATGTACATCTGTCGTAACCGACCTTTATGCCATCCATGCAAAACAACCTCAATCCATGTAATGACGATGGTGCAATTCTATATATCCTCTCATTCACACAAAAATCAGTGTAGACTTGTAGAAGATCCCTAGGTACCCATTGTTTCACTATATTTTTGTACCTTAAGGGCACCTCAATGTATCCTATTGTCTCATCATCATAGGAACATGACCCCCCTCCTGCGAGAAAAAATTCCATGCATTTATTGAATTTTATTCTGGTTTTCTGACATCTAGTTGATTTCACCCTTGTAGACCTACTGGATGTCTCACTTTCCTCTAGCCTTCCAAAACTCCCCTCTTGAGGAAGACAGGTCTAACAAATCCCTGTTTGGTTCTACCTGCACCATGGCCGGAAAACACTTGGCAAATAAGATCAAAATACCAACAAAAACTTGGATAGTCTTATAAACATGAAATAATAGTGATATCATTATCCTGAATAATATCAATAATTCCCTAGTATAACAGTTCATCACATAGTCCTTTAACACGAGATAAATATCAAGTGGTTCCATAGAAAATGGTTCAGCCAATTTATCTCAAAATACAAACTACATTTTTTACAAAATTTGCAGGTGTACCTTTTTTAATTTATTTCGTTTCCTCACCAAAAATATTAAAGACCCAGTTTACAGATCTCAATATATATAATAAAATCATCTACTAATATTTTGTAACTTTTTTTCATAAGAAAAAGAGTTGTTCCTTGATATTCAATAGTGAATCAAACGTAACTTGTACATATTCCTGACAATAATTCATTCCAGAAGTAAGTGGAGATCATCATGTATCAAAAAATTTCCCAGGGGGAGGGACGAAACCCACAATCCCAGGATGACTGAAGTAGAAATACCACACGGAGAACATAAACATCCCAAACAACTTATCTAAGGAGGCATCGAGGGTGGAGAAAACACACCCCTGAGGGGATGAAAACAAAATCTATATCCCTAGCTAAAACAAGAAATATTCTAATGTATCCCATAGTCGAAAGAACCATAAAAGACTATGCCACATAATCAAAAAGATCTTAAAAGAACTGTAGCATTCCTTCCTTAATGATTTCTCCTTCTAAAATTTACGAGAAGGAGAGGAGGCCAACCTTCATATTTAATTATTCCTTGGATAAAAGGTCTGCACTCATATTGTGCTCCCTGTAGACATGGATAAAGTCATATAACAAATGAATTGAAGTTGTCGGTAGTATACCATATATGTCGTATTTAATGGATATCCGACGATATTGGAAATCGAATGAAGTCTCCTTCATATTAATATTATGTTTTAAGAGCTATGTTCTTAAATCCTAACACTCATATATATTTATGTCCAGGAGGAAGAAAAGGAAAGGATTTTCGAAGCAAAACGACGAAAAATTGAGGTATGCAATTGTTGATCATCATTCTAGTTTGTGATGGTATTTCCAGATATTAGATTTTTATTGCACACTCGGTCTTTTAGGACAATCAAGACTAGTCTTGATTTTAGTTAGGAACTCTTTAGAAGTTGGATGTATTATTCTGAATAATCAACATACTAAGAAATGAAATAAAATGAGATTTTGTGATCCATTTGGAAATGGGTTAAAAATTCTTTTAATAGGCAAATTTTTAGTTGTGATCCAATCTACAATTTATTGTAGTTTCTAATTCTAATAGAGACCCACGGTTTACAATTAAATTTGGAATATCCCTTAGAGTTGCATTGCTCGTCACCTCCCTTTCTACCCCTGCTTTGGGTGCAAATGGTTGAGAGTTTAGCTTACTCCAAAGCTTGTTAGTAGGTAAATCCTCATGAGCATGAACACCTTGGACAAAAAAATTTAAAGAGGAATCAAACCAATTCAACATAATGGACACCAACTTCTCATCCTTCTCTTTTGTCCCTATGGCAGCCAAGTGATCTTTCAACACTGTAATCTTAGCCAAGTAGCTAACCATTGTATCTATGTCACTCATACAAATGGTTGAAAGCTTGTTTCTCAAGAGAAACTTCCTAGGGACACTCACACTCTGGTATAATACACCCAAAACATCATATATCTGGTTACCAATCTTCTTCTCTACAATGTGAGTGATCGAATTTTCTGACCCAAAGTAATAATCCCTACAAATCTGAAGCAACTTCAAAGCAAAATCAACAACCAAATCAAGTACGAAAACCTTTCTAGGGTCCAAACACTTCTTCCAAAGCACAATAGTAGTTCACACCCAGCCTATAATAGGTCAAGCACCTCTCCTAGGTATGAAACAACTGAAACACCTAACTCCTCTTCACCAAGAAAGCAATCCCAGTCAAATCAGCTTTTTAATACCATGTGGAAATTTTGAGAGTTGTTTCTTAATGCAAATTCAGAAACTTCACCTCAAAATTGAGGTTCCCAAAATATATTTGGGTGAGCTTTCAGCCTTAGGAATGAATCTAAAATATGAATTACAGCAATATATATTTCACATATGTCCAACCAAATACACAAAACAGCTTAAGAAAATAAACATTGAACAAGTGTACCTCAAGAGAACTATGTTTCCAACCCTTAGGTACAAATCCCAACATATAACGGATCTGAAAACTACTTAATTACAGCATATTTATTACAGTAATAACTCTGCCACTCAGCTTCTATATGCTTTTCAAATCACCGGACAAGACTAGCCTGTTGTCCATGGCAAATCTGCATAGCAAACAACCCTAATAAGCTGAAAATCAGATTTGTGAGTACACAAATTTTGAACAGCAAAGCACTCTTCCGATGGGACAAACATTATGACCTACATATGCTTAATTAAGTACCATCCTTTAAGAATATAGATCACAAGATGAAGTCCTTACTTCACTACTCCCTTCCCAAACACCAAAATTTGAATCTCATTAGCAAACACTCATATTTGCGTTACTAATATAGTTGGGCATTTAAACCAAGAATTCAAAATTTTACTTAACTAGAATTGAGTCTATGAATTTTACTTAACTAGACATTAATATTTTATATCATCCATGGTATTTGTATCAGTGACCCCATTGGATAGTACATGCAGTCAATACATGTGCAATTCCAAACCCCAACTAATGTTTAAAGTGTCAAAATCCCACATTGAAATTAAAATATCCTAACTAAAGTCTTTTATATTATTTCTTGACTCCTTGAATTATGGTATTTTCCCCTTGTATTACCCAATGGTGAAATATAAAATGAAGTTGTCCCTCACTTAATGAACATACATTTAATCATTTTATTTATCTTTGTCCAAAATTATGGCAGTAGCGGATGTGTTCCAAAGCCCATTTCTACATGGGCAGATTGGAAGAGGCTCTTGATTTACTATTGAAATATGAGGAAGTAAATTCTACACTTGAAATGTGTATGGAATCTATGACATCATTTATGGCCACAATATGTGAACTACTTCGCCATAAGGCTGCAGGAAATAAAGATTTTCAAGAGGGTAGGCATGTAGAAGTAGTGGAACACTATACAACTGCTTTGGCATGCAATGGAGAATCCCATCCTTTCACTGTTGTTTGCTTTTTAAATCGATCAGTTGGGCCTGAACCTTGAGACTTATCATTCTTCTGTAAATATCACATGCATCCCCAAACCATGAAATAGGGGCACTTCTCTACCCTAAATCAATAGTAAAAGAGCTTCATATGTAGTTATATACCGGTGTCAATGTCAAAACATCCCTAACAAGTGATAAGCAACAGTAAAATCAAGTTTTGGTGAGTTTTGGTGAGTTCTTCAATGCTGCAAACGTTTCATTATTTTTTTTAAGCTTTGATACAATGTTCAAATATGGAGAAAGATGAAACAAATGATTATCAAACCATGAATGGTTAAACAAAATATTTATTATCATACAATTATATATATATGTTACATGTTTGACTAGTCTAGCCAATACAGGCTAACCTATTATGGAACTAACTAATGGAATGTAACTAATATAGGCTAACTAACAAGATTACTACTCTTAACAAGCAATGCTTTCTAATTTATTAAAAGAGATTGTGCAGTAAATTCATACAATGTTGTTGTGTTTTAGATGTTTTTGTTTTTTCTTCTCATCCAGGTGTGAGTCTGTTTTTCTACCTACTCACCATGTTTCATTATACAGTGTTGCTATGTTTAACATGTTTATGTTTTTATTTCTGGTGCAAGTTCTCCACAAGTTACTCTTTTTTTTAAACCTATTCACCACGCTTCATTATCTCAATAGCTCAGTTTAGATGATAGATCGAGGGTCCCTCAGTTAAAATACCATACACCAAACCCCAAAAACCTCTACAAATTCCTAATCTTACTTTGATAAAAATTTACATATTCCTCATGATGATATGATATTATTTTAAAGTGGTCTAGTCTCCCAAAAAAATATTTAAACAACTAAGTACTATATCCTCTTGGAAAATCCCAAGAATATTTTATATCGAGGCTAAGATATAACTTCATGAATTCAATGAGCCACCAATGCCCACACAGATATGGCCATAATGGCTTTTATCATGAGACATCCTTCATTAGGGAATGATTTGAAGAGCACCGCAAATTTTGTGAAGATAAAGCAATGATAAACCAGTTTATTTATGTAGGCCTACGTTCATTAGGAAATGATTTGAAAAGTACCCCATGTTTTTTAAAATAAGAGCGAATAGCAATTATGAACAAAATAGTAAACCAAACCATAGTTGACAATTTATAATATATATTGTGGTTGGACAGATGGGACTTGATCATGGAAGGCAATCGAGTTTACAAAAACATGGATCCAATGGTGGCTTACAGGAAGGGGTTGACAACGTGGGAAAACTGGAAATATGCAAACATCAATCAAAGAAAATCGTTTGTCTTCTTTAGCTCTACATCCCCTAAAAATTACAGGTATCTCTGGTCATACAAATACAATGCAATGTGTATATATATATATGTTGTTACTATATCAGCTATACTGAGATGTATTTAAAATTTATGGTAATGATTGCAGTTGAAGTGAGTGGAATGAGCCAAATGTGTATCAGTGATAAGCAACATCAAAATTACATAGGTTTCAATAGGTTGAGGTTTGTTTCTCCATGTGGTAGTTTTAACGTTTAGCCAGTTCTACCCTAAAGCAACAATAATTAGCTTTCAAGGTCTTCTAACATTCCATTTGTGTTTGGTGTCTTCTGGATATCTGAAAACATGGTTGGAATAGTGCAACCGCAATTGAAAGTCCCAAATGTTGCAGACAATCCAGATGGTTGGGGTCCTACGAAGGGCTTTGTTATGCTAAAAAACCAACTCCAGAATGTTCCCTATTTCCCTTTCTCTAAAAATGAGAGGATTCGAAGGGTTCTAGTTTGGACGCGCAACTATAATGCTCGGCTCAATGCGAGGAGCGGGAAAAAAGTAGTGTCTTTGATTTTGTTTTCGATGAGGCAGACAAGGAATCATTTCATTTGGTGGATCGAAAACCTCCTCCAAAACCCAGATTTGGTCCCAGATGGAGATTTCAGTAGCAGAGGTATTTACTAAGCAATAAGAGGGTAAATGGTAGGGGACTTGCTGGTTTGGGAGGCATTTAGTCCTCTGTGGATATTCTTGGAAAATTCCGCTTCCTCAGTGACCTCAAACTCCTCTACAACCTCTGGGACCTCAACCTCCTTTGCTTCTGACCTCCTTTGCAACCTATGGGACCTCGACCTCCGCTTCCAATTCGAAAATTGTGAATCAACCACAAGGTGGTGGAAAACAGTTATAAAACTTCGTCCAGGAAAACAGAAACAATAAATCCAGACATAGAATGGACCCCAACTAAAATAAATCGAGTATATTTTACTGTAACGCTTCCGCAAAATAGAATTCTCCAGCAACAATGCTCTAGCGATGGTCGCGAGTCATAAACATTGAAAGTATGACAGTTGTGATCAGCTTTACTCTATACTCTCATTCCATTGTTGGGTCGATATAGATCAATCAATCTAGGTTCGATATGAGATGTTGTGTCTCTCCAAATTAGTTTCTCTCTCGCCCATTTCTTAGTTGACCATCACCCTGCAGTATAGAGGTATCGTTTTATATTTTTTCAACCAAAAAATTTAATAAAGGTTCAAAGTATGACCAATGAATTGTTTAATTTCAATAAACATTAAAAGTATGGCCAATAATCTAGTTGTTGTAGTTGAATTGTTTCAAGTTAAGAAAATCAAATTAATTATTGAAATTAATATTAAACCCTAATATGGTGACCATTCCTTCAATTAGCTAGAAACCTTAATGTTGGACAAAAAGGAGAATACAGCAAAGAAATCACCCGAAATTTGTTGTAGACAATGAATATTCTTTACAAAGACGAATAAACATGTCTAAATAGGAAAATGATTACCTTAAGATGTAAGAGAACAGTGATTATCCCTTAGGGTATCTAAGTAATACAAAATCATAACATTAATTAGGTTTTACGGGTTTGATTATAATGATATAATGGGTTTTAGACCTAAAACAATTGTCTATTTATGTGACTAGTGTATTGATAGTGGTAGTACCGTAAATGAATATGAGTATGGTTAATGCGAAAAGCTTAGGAAGGTTTATGGGTTTGACCCAAGTTGATATTATAAGTAGTGATTTCCAAAAGGGTTTGGAAGCTTATGGAACCAATTTAGCGAATCATAAGTTATCATGGATCTAGGTCAAGTATTTTCATGCACAATTGGACCTATGCTAATAAGAAATGGCCCAAATAGGTGCACAGAGGTTTCATTGAATCGAACAAGAGATCAAGAATGGGAGATGAAAGGAGAAGATGGACCTAAGGAACAAACCTAAGTTTTGAACATATTTGTGAGGTCCCATGTATGGACTAAAGTGAGAGGGATCTAGGAATGTGATCCATCACATTAGAGAAACAATTTAGAGGTATCATATCATCATTTGGAAAATCATTCATAAAAAATATGACCACTATATATAAAAATTAACAATTAGAAAAATGAGATTATTTTCAAATCCACACATCACCGAAAGTAACCCTATGATGACGACAATGATGATGATGATGATGAATAAGATCATGATGATGATGATGATGATAACAGTGATAGTGATGATGATGACGATGAGTATGATGACAATGACGATAATGATGATGAGGATGATGATGATGATGACAATGAGGATAATGATGATGGGGATGATGACAATGTCGATGATAATGATGATGACGATGAAGATGATGTCAATGGGGATGATGATGATGTTGATAACAGTGATGATGATGATGATGATGATGATGATGAAAATGATGATGATGATGATGACGATGATGATGATGAACATGACGATGATGATGATAGTGATGCTGATGATGATGAGCCATTGCTCCCCAACCAAGAGAGGTGCTCCCATGAGCTAGGGCATGGTGGCCCATTTCCACCCAAGAGAGGTATAATGTTTCTATTCATGTTTGTTTAGTTTTTTTTCTTTCTAACCTTGTTTTCTAGTTACAGGTTTTATTATTGACATTGTTTTGCTGGTTTTCCATGATAGCTTAGGTTTGTTTGCAGGGTTTAAGGAGGCGGAACCCTAACCCATTTTCTGCAGAGGGGTTCACAAGGGATTCATCTCCCTCTTTCTTTTCTGCTATTAGATCTAGTTCACAGTTATTTCCATTTGCTTATTCTTGTTTAGATTAGCTTAGTATTAATTTACTGTTCTCATTAGAGGAAATTTGGGGTCTAAAATGGGCCTTATAAGAAAACATGCCAAAATAACTTTTTGTGAGTTGGAATTCAAGAACCAATAGAATTTCAATAAAATAAGACAACCATAATGGTTGAATTGACATATTTGTCATTAAAAAAAACTATTTTTTTTTGTTCGTATTTTCGACATATCTCATTGTGTTTTTACTCAAATTTCGATCGAGAGAGCTCCTTGGATGCGGAATCAAATTCTGCATCCAACGAGCTCTCCCGATTGAAATTTAAGTAAAAACACGGGGAGATATGTCGAAAATACGAACACAAAAAGTAGTTTTTTTCTTTGTTCCTCCAAAATTAATTAATATTATTTTATTATTTTAACTATTATTTTATTATTTTCCTTAGGAGGCCCACTTTAGATCCCAAAATTCCTCTAATGGTTTATGCTATTTTCCATTTCGTTTTTCTTGTTTTCCAATAGCAGGAACATAACCTTATTCCCTATAGGCACAAGGGAGCGATTCCTGCTCCTGCAGTGAGGAGAAATCCTCACTACGGCTTCGGCGCCCATACCAGGTCGATCCCACAAGATCCCTGCTCCAAAAATTTCAATTTTTCAAGTTTTTTCAATTTTACCCTAGTTTTCAGAAATCTTATGTTAGATCTGTCTTAAATCTTGTTTATTTCATGTTTTAGTCAGTGCCGAAGCCTCTGCTAGGCCAAGCCGATTCAAACTGACCCCAGTACCAGTTACTGTCGACCAGATCTGACCCTGTCTCACCAAAAAACCCCTTTCCGGAGCAGGGCGCTCTTATCGGGGCAAAAGGTGAGACTGGGGCACTCTTAATGAGCAAACAGGTGCACCCAAGGCGCACTTAATCCCTAGACAGGCACAACTTTAGCCTAGAAACTCAATTTGCGGCTGTTTTTACATTTTGTGCGACCCCCTCGCTCAGTTCTGAAAAAATCTTGCGGCCCCCTCGCTAGATTTGGTCAAAAATGTGCAGCCTGTCACACAGAAGTTGAATTTAAGTTTAATTGACAGTAATTTTCAGTTTCAGAGGACTGTTAGCGTGGCCCAGCCGCCTCTATCCACCATTGCCGGTCTTTTTTAGTTCTAGTTTGTATTTTCTGCAAATCAATCCATGAACAATGTGTAAATGCCAGCTAATTAAAACTTAACATGCAGAGTGCTAAACATAAATTATCAACCCAAGGAAGTCTTTTATTTCAAAGCTATCGTGCAAAATATATGCGAGTACAATTTCTACCTGACACTGTTGATCTATTGGTATGCAATCGAAGCTATTTGTAAACTAGGTCACACTTGCTTGAAAATAAATCAACCTAAGCCTATTCATGGAATCACACTGTAAATCTAATTATACTTCAACAAAATAAATTATTATAAAACAAGATCTAAATACATAAACCTGAAATCAATGCTAAGTTGGCCAACGATCTATCAAGATGAATTAACATGAAAACAACTATGATAAATCTAATGAAATCATGAACTAAATAATAAAACAACTATGATAAATCTACTGAATAAAAGCATGAATTAACAAATAACAGATCTACAAAATAAAACACTTACAATCAACACTACCAGCATCTGCTCAGGGAAGAGGGCCCTTCCTCCACTGAGCAGATCTGGATCTCCACAATGAAAGTCTACAACTCCAGAATTAAGAAACTGCCAGCATGTATTATCATAATGAAATAATTACAATAAATCTGGATCAAATCCTACATCATAACATTGTGTTCTCTCTTATCTTACATCTCCTATCATGCCTAATAAATCATCTATCATCTATCATATATCATCCCCTTCTCAATGAGATTGATTACATATTTATACATAAAATTATCTCATGGAAATGAAGAACTGAACCCCCAGCTTGTGATCTGTAATAGCTGAAACATGGCCGTAACTGCTGGCAACTTTGGAACCGGCCGCAACACCAAATCTGGAAAATACCCTCTCGAAGAACCACCTATATATCGCAAACCGTAGCTTTGTTTGGATATTTCCATGCGATTCAGGTAAATGAGGATGTTATGCACAAAACCCATGTCTCGGATTTTTGAGATTCATTTCCATCTGCCCGAAAATCAAGACGTGAATCAAGGTGTTCTTATGTGGCATGCGTTTTTTGTTAAGGCTGTAACAGCTGGCTATGAGCGTCATGTACGTGACAGCTCACTCCACAAACCATCATTAGTAAAATTATGCATAATAGTCTTTTAATTCATCAAAGATAAAAGAAAATAATCACTATTAACCACTTAAACATCAATGGAAGTAGCATGCTGTTCAACGCACAGCTAAAAAATGGAATGATAAATGAGAAATAATAGTAAGAAAATGGATGAAAGGTATGTCGATAAATGATGGAAAAATGGACAATTCCAGGGCCCGACATCTCCCCCACATTGAACTTGTTGCATGTCCTCATGCAACCCAATATCTGTGTAGCATCCAATTTGAAAAAAAACTCATCCACTTGTTCCTTCATTTTACCATTTGCACGGCTGCAGCTGGAAGAAATAGAGAGTTTAACACAAATTGGAAGAGACACTTAGCGGAGGATTTAGCAGAAAATTTGGCGGATTCGCAACTCTTTAGTAGAAATTTGGCAAAGTCACAGCTTATTTTAGCAGAGAGTTTGGTGAAGGTTTTAGCGAAGATTTTGACGGAACAGCGCTAAATGTAGCGGCAAATTTGGCGGAGTCAGCTTATTTTAGCAGAGAAGTTGGCGAAGGTTTTAGCGGCGAATTTGGCAGAACGGCACTAAATTTAGCGGCGTATTTAGCGGACTCGCAGCTGCCGAAAAACGGCCGCCGGAAAAAATGTCGCAGCCGCTAGAAAAGACATCTCAGCTGCCGGAAAACGGTCGCCAGAAAAAGGGAACGGTGTTGCAGCCAACGGAAAACGGGAAACGGCAATATTTTACGGCTTTTTAGCCTTTTTGAACAAGAAACTTCTAAAGCCATTTTATCCCAAACGACGAACTGGGTTGGGCTGAAATTTTGCAGGAAAGTGGCTACCAATCTAATGCATCTCCACGCCAAAAATTAGACAAACCCACATCACAGATTTCGAGAAAAATGCGAATTGGATGTAGGTGATGATGGTCATTTTCTCAAAACCTGTGCACTAGATTGAGCTGAAACTTGCCACGGTTATTCATCATGTTGTTATGCATTCCCTGTCCAAATTTCATTAGGATCCAATTCATGATTTGTGAGATATGCTCAATTCAAATTCGGCATTTTATATGAAGAACAATATGCATCAAAATTATGAATGTGAATGAAAAAGCAGCAAGCATAGTAGCTTCTCCCCTAAACTGAATAATTTGTCATGTCCTCATGCAAAAGAAGAGTTGTCATATTAGTTGGAAATAACCATCTCCCCCAAACTGAGGACCCGTCCTGTACTCATGCTTATTAAAACTCTTCACGGTAGAAAACAAGTTTTGATTTGCACATCAATCCTCCATACTGATATAAAAATTATTACTGATAAAAATGACCATTTTTCAAGTGTTGTGTATGGTAGGACTGTTTCAAAGTAGTTCAAGAGATCCTCTCAATCGTTTCCATGCTCATAAAAATAGTAATGACAACATATAGCACCAAAAAAAACCTATTGCAGCAAGCATAAAGCCCATATCCAACTAAGAATGAGAATCTCAAAGCGCCAAGCCATTTCAAAATAGTTGGTAGCCACCATATTCAACAAATCCATGTATCAATTAGCAAAACCTATGAATGTATGTATCTCACTTCATACATTCATGTAGCTTCCAATAATCTAATTTTGAAAACAGAGCATGGATCTGGAAATGACTATGTATTGCTGCTCCAAAAACTCAGATTAGTGAAATATGTATTCTACTATTACCTTCATTTTTTCCTTGGATATATCTTCACCTTTTGAGATGCAGCAATGAAATGAGCTAGAAATAGATGGCTGGTCATGAAACCGTGGGTTGAGCATGGCTTAACACTGACAATTGATGATTTTGTTATGTGGATAGAAACCCTGTAATCATGAAATCTCATGTCCCCAAAAACTTAGTTTGCCGCCATGGAAATATAAGCATGTTTTCCCAAATCTGTCTTTCATTATTATGGGAATATTTTCATATTGACAGCAACATCTCTCTTCCATTATGAACTACAACATGAAATATGCAAGGACCATGATAACAATTGTAAGCCAATGTGGCCATTACTGAATAATGAAACTCATACCTCTGAATGTATTCTCTGTTATATGGCAGCATAAAATTCTACCACTGTAAGTTCTCAAGAAGCAACAGCAATGCCTTGTGTTCCTACAGCTGGTTCTTGTGTGACAGCAGTAGATCATTTTTTCATGGTTTTCTAGGCTTCTTGAGATAATTAATGAATTTATAAAACTCCCCAATCATTTTTGCTTGTACTTCAAGAGAACATTTTCAATGAGAAAACAATCTGCAAACCTTGATTATGGTCATAAACTTGCTGCAAATTATTAAAGGACTAGCTTTTAAACTGAATGCAAAGCATGCCCTCGTGCATCATTTCCTCAATTTGCAGCCATAGAGGATTTGTAGTTTCCACATGCAAAAAAATGCCAAAGCTTGAAAGAACAACCTTCAAGCAACTGATTTATTTCTTCTCGTTGTTGGTTTTTATGTGGCAGTAGCAATGATTCTTTTCTTGCTGCTGGTTCTTGTGTGGCAGCAGCAAGATTTTTTTTTTACTGCTGGTTCTTGTGTGGCAGCAGCAAGATTTTTTTCTTACTGTTGGTTCTTGTGTAACAACAATAAGGTATCCCTTTTTGTTTGTATGCTTGGTCAATTGGGTTGGTGAGATGTTGGGTTGGAATTTGAAGTGGATGTACATGAATGATGAAGTGTTAAAACTGAGTGGGAAATGATGGGAATGGATGGACATAAAAGGCTATTTAGAAAATGGAAATGGTTAATGCTTAGTGGTTCTTCATGACATTTCCTCAAATCTTTAATAAATCAAAAACTCATGCTATTTTACCTCAAGTGTTACCTCCATGGAAGCATTGGTTGTCATGAATGGACTGGTGTATGCTGGAGCTATGTAGGCTGATCTGATGCTGAGACATATGTATATGAGAGCTGAACCTGGATGAGACTGAATTTGATCCATGATGTTGTGCTGGTTGCATGTAAGACTAACTACTAAGACAATTGATGAGGAGAAGTTCTACCATATAATCAGAAAGTCATTTCTCTTATTTTGAAAATCAACTGCAAAACTACTGAACAAATGATGTTGCAAGTCATTGTTGAAACCATTAGATCACATAATCTTCAACTGCTACAAACCCGAGGTACAATTCTTACCATGCAAATGAATGTGCTGAAGTCAAGCATGGAAAGAAATCATTGGATTACTGGCCATTAATGTATGCCGTTAACCAATGTGAAGAAACTCACCTTTGATGACTATGAGCTCTAAATTACCTTAGTGCATCTTGACAGGTACGAATGGATGTGCTGGAGTCGAGTTACCTGCAAGATTTGTCAATCAAGAGGCATTGATGAATCCCCATGATTAACAATAAGGAAATCTGCCATTGATTCATGCAAATACCAGGGCACTATAAAAACTCTAATCTCGATCCCAAATGATGTGTCGGAGTCGATGGGACAAGACCATTGGAAGGTGGACCTTAATGAATTCCACATCATCCAATACGAGTACAAAATAAATGATTGTGAAGAATCATAGTGAAAAATATGACCAACATGAAACTCAGAAGTGGAAAGTATATCTAAATTCATGATGTAGTAGTGATGGGAAATAAAATGGTTATGGTGACTACATAAGCAATGGAAAATGGGACTTCGACATGAATGGATTTTTGGGGTTTTGAAATGAGGAGGGTGAATGAATCTACCATAAGGAAATTGGCTTCTTGAGGGGTTTCTTTCAGCAATAAGTGGGATGACAGGTGTCTAAAAATGATTCTTGGCATGTAGCAATGGGACTTGACTTCGGAAACATTGGACTCTGTATGGTTTGCACATCAATCTCTCCATTTTTTTTATGTGCTCAATCCAATTGCAAATTGATAAAAAGTATTCAAGAGTCACTCGTGCATGCATTGACCTTCTTCTTCCAAGGACCTGCAAAACCTAGCATTTGCCTGCAATAAAACATGAGATGATGGAAGAAGAGAGATGATTGGTCTCTCTTCACCCAACACTTATGAGAAAAAACAACAAGCAATTACTTATAAAACAAATCCAAAGAAAAATGAACAAAGCAAAATCCATTTTATACCTACAGGAGAGCAATGTCCATCTAGACTCACCAACGGTATTCTGATCATAGCTTCTTCGTTCCTTGTCCAATTTGAGTGATTACAAATCCAAATGAAAGTAAATTCATAGGTCTATTTCCACTAGAAACAGGTTTTTAAAATTCTATGCAATGATCTTCCAAATCACTCATTAACAGCCTGCATGACAAGGTGTCTTTTCGAGTTCTGGACTAGACCAACAGTCACGATTTTAGGCTTAACGTTTTCGTTTGATAACGGATTGATGTGATTCCAATTGGAGATGGAATTAGATTCATGTAGGTATCTCCATTAGAAACATGTTTTGAATCCAACAAGAATTTATGGGTCAAATAATTCAATGAACAATCTAGAAAATAGAGTTTTAGGAATGCAGATTTGTGATAGGCAGTCAGTATTTTGGTCATAAAATTTACGTACAATATCGAAATGGAGTGATTCAAATTGTGTTGTAAACTAGATTAATAGGGGAATATAAAAATGAAATAGGTTTGCAAAATATATCCAATAAGGCATCCAAAAATTGACAGTCCCAGCTCTGTTCCTAAGCTGTCAGCTTGACATCCTGTTAGTATTTTGGCCATAAAATTTTCGTTTGACACCCAATTGTAAAAATTCAAATTGTTTTGGAAACTAGATTCAAAGGGATACTTGGGATGTAAACAGGTTTTAAAAATAAGTTTATTTGGTCTCCCAAAAATGGACTGTCCCGACTGTGTTTCAGTAAAAAAATTAAGCCAAAAATGTCACCAAAAATTTTATAAATGAAATTTAACCCCCAAAGAGTAATCGAAATAGGTGTGAATGATTTTAATGATGTAAATTTAAATATAACACACATCCATACCAAAAATTCCAAGTATTGAGCACCAGGATTTACTTGCACAGTCTGTTGCAGCCGCAGCTGCAACTCTTAAAAAATGACATAATGTTGAAATAAAACATGTGCATTTTTATGGAAAATAAAAATTAAAGACATATCATGATGTGCAACACACACATATCTCAAACTCATAAATTTTTACCTGTAGCACAGTCACAGCTGGGTGTTGCAGCTCCCTGTCACAGCTAGTGTTGCAGCTCATTGTTGTAGCTGAGAGTAATCACAGTTGAGAGTAATCACTCACAGCTGGGTGTTGCAGCTAACAAATTCATGTCAAATTTCAAGCTTGAAGGGTTTCATAATCATGGGCTCATTTTCCTGTGGATCGTTCATTCACTTTCCCTAATTACTGTAATTTTGTTTTCATGATATTTTTATTTTTATTTGTAACAAATAGAGACAAATTGAAATTGGGAAATTGATGACAAAAATGACTTAAGCATTTTGTTCAAATAGTCAATGATTCCAAAGCATTCATGAAAACATCTCATACCCAATCCTTATCTTCCTACTTTCTAATCTTCCAGATCGCAACAAGGCGCAGGAAGAGAGCATACTTAAAAAAATAAAATAAAAGCATGGTTTTATTCTGCTATTCTATTCTACCCTATCCTACATGGAAATATATAAAAAATTTCAAGTGTATGCATATTTCCAATGGAGCCACTTTCGAAGAACTGATTCAAGTATGCTCATACTCCCAACAGAAAGATATAACTTTATGAATGCTAGGATATGAGAGATCAACTTCCCTTGAAATGATGGTGCCAAGATTTGGTGAAGTATGAAATGATGCTGTAGACCGAAGACAGATTGAAACCAAGCTTCAATATAGTCTTTGTTCCCTTGATTTCTCATGGATGTGACACCGTGAAGCTCCATAGTAAATTGATCTTCTTCAATGCATAAGGGTTTCAGATCTAATGATGTGAATGATGCTTTTGGTTCCAATGGTTGTTCTCCATCAAATATCACGTGTGTCTTGTTGATCTTGTCTGCTTGCTTATGAGGACTAGAAGAAACTCCATCTGCAAAACTTGGATTTAAAACATGTTCAGGCCTCGTATGGATTTGCTGCAACAATGCACAGCCTTTTTGCAATGGTGTAGATGAGGTACAACAAGAGGGAAATGTAGGAACAATTTGCAGTTCAGCACTGTAAGCATACTGTACTGCTTTATTATGGTTAGGGTGGAGGGTGGATTGGACAGGAAATTGTGTTGGGTACCAAGGAGTTTGATGAGAAGATAGATGTGGCTGATGTAGATGATTGATTTGTGAGGTTGATATTGAAGGACCAACTTGTGTTGCAGCATGAGGGAGATTGGCCATAAGATCATAGGATGGGCCATTCCAACCTTGTGGATAAAGTAGGTAAGAGTTAAATTGACGCTGCAACAGCTGCCATGGTGGAAGAGTATTCAATGATTGAGTATGAGAGTAAGAAAATGGAGGGATAGAATTTCGAACCATAGATGTAGACCATGGTTGATATGACTTTTGCAATGAGTTGGCTGCAACTCCCAGTTCTCTATGATATGTTTCTTTCATCTTTGGTAAGGAGGGACAATGATCTGTGGAATGATTCAAGTCACATATACCACAACTTTCAAGACTATCCAAAGGGAAATCCCTTGCTTCTCTTATTTCCTCCTGCTTTTTCTTATCCTGCAAAACACCCTATTGTGAATAAACTTTAGAAATTTCAAATAGATTGTTGATTTCAGCTCGTAAAACTCTTGTTTTTGCAGCAGATTTCAAAAATGAAGGATAAAGTTCCTTAGAATTCTTACCAGTCTTGAAGTTTCCTCTTGAATACCTCCTACATAACTCACAAATATCATCATATGCTAACTGAAATACATTACATGTTCCGATCAGATTCAATATTTCTAAACATTCAGCTTGGATTCCCTTGAGTAGAAGTGTTTTTAAGATCTCCTTCCCTAGTTTCCTCTGTTTGGATATTTGGAGGTTATATTGAAAGCATTCTACGTATTCCTCCAGACTCTCTTCTTCTCCTTGTGTCATTTCAAATATGTCTTCATTGACCCTGCAATAATCTTGGTGCATTTTCAAGAATACATGTTTCATGTCTTCCCAGGTTTGTATACAATTCCCACCGAGGCTCATGAACCATCGGAGGGCTATTCCTTTTAGAGTAAGGGGAAACACATTCAACTTTTGATCATTAGCACAATAACCATATCCTCTACAAATTATTTCAAATTGAAATAAAAATACATCAGGGTCTTCATTTTCCAAACCATGAAAATTTGGTAGAACATGTGGGGGAATTCTTTTCGTTCGTGCCACTCCTCTCGAATATTTGATGGGAAATTCGAAGGTAACAACTTCTGCATCTGCCATCTCTTCATTATATTATTTGTGTGCTATCTTGAGGCTCCTCCTTTGAGTGTTCCTGTCAACTTGTCAGTAGAATGGGTGGTGCTTACAACACCACTAAGGGGAATGATAAGATTTATGCTGCAAAGATTGAAAATGAAATAAAACTGAATGTAAAGACAGAAAATTAACACTCAAAATAAATTCAATAAACTAAAATGTAATCATGCAACCTACATGCCCTATTTTAACAATGCATCTACAAAACAATGTCAGATGTACTATTGCACAATTGATAACTTCCGCGGCAACGGCGCCAAAATGTCGTGCCCACTATATGCCAGTTAATTAAAACTTAACATGCAGAGTGCTAAACATAAATTATCAACCCAATGAAGTCTTTTATTTCAAAGCTATCGTGCAAAATATATGCAAGTACAATTTCTACCTGACACTGTTGATCTATTGGTATGCAATCGAAGCTATTTGTAAACTAGGTCACACTTGCTTGAAAATAAATCAACCTAAGCCTATTCATGGAATCACACTGTAAATCTAATTATACTTCAACAAAATAAATTATTATAAAACAAGATCTAAATACATAAACCTGAAAGCAATGCTAAGTTGGCCAATGATCTATCAAGATGAATTAACATGAAAACAACTATGATAAATCTAATGAAATCATGAACTGAATAATAAAACAACTATGATAAATCTACTGAATAAAAGCATGAATTAACAAATAACAGATCTACAAAATAAAACACTTACAATCAACACTACCAGCATCTGCTCATGGAAGAGGGCCATTCCTCCACTGAGCAGATTTGGATATCCATAATGAAAGTCTACAACTCCAGAATTAAGAAACTGCCAGCATGTATTATCATAATGGAAGAATTACAATAGATCTGGATCAAATCCTACATCATAACATTGTGTTCTCTCATATCTTACATCTCCTATCATGCCTAATAAATCATCTATCATCTATCATCTATCATCCCCTTATCAATGAGATTGATTACATATTTATACATAAAATTATCTCATGGAAATGAAGAACCGAACCCCCAGCTTATGATCTATAACAGCTGAAACATGGCCGTAACTGCTGGCAACTTTGGAACCAGCCGCAACACCAAATCTGGAAAATACCCTCTCTAAGAACCACCTATATATCGCAAACCGTAGCTTTGTTTGGCGATTTCTTCACAAATCAGGTAAATGAGGATGTTACACACAAAACCCATGTCTCAGATTTTTGATATTCATTTCCATCTGCCCGCAAATAAAGACGTGAATCAAGGTGTTCTTATGTGGCATGCGTTTTTTGTTAAGGCTGTAGCAGCTGGCTATGAGCGTCCTGTACGTGACAACTCACTCCAAAAACCATCATTAATAAAATTATGCATAATAGTCTTTTAATTCATCAAAGATAAAAGAAAATAATCACTATTAACCACTTAAAACATCAATGGAAGTAGCATGTTGTTCAATGCGCAGCTACAACAAATGGATGAAAAATGGAATGATAAATGAGAAATAATGGTAAGAAAATGGATGAAAGGTATGTCAATAAATGATGGAAAAATGGACAATTCCAGGGCCCAACAGCCACTAAGAGTAATTGCCAAGCGAAACGAGCAACGACCCCTTCTGATTGAGTAGAAGCACCCATGAGGAACAAGCCAAGCGCTGTCTTCTGGTAGTCTTGGTGGCCGAGAGACCACCTTCAGCCAATAAGAATCCATTGAAACCGGGGTCCAAATCTCATATCCACCAGTTGCATACACAAAAGCGAACACAATTGATCCTCCACGATCTTCCTCACGCCTAAGAGGAAAACCACCACCATTTGGAACACTTGATCAGCACCGTCGAAGCCGCTCTCAGCGATCTCCCACACCGTCATAGGGCCACACAGCCTCTGATTCTGATTCAGACCTATATCAGTCTGAACCAAACCTCCACACCGCACCATCAAGCCCCATGGCTAGTACAAACCCGGATCCATTTTTCAGCCGAACCTTAGCAAGTGGACCCATGTCCACATCACAACCTGTCACCCACAACTTGGCAAGTGGTCCAAGCACATTCATGCAGACTGTCATTAGCCAATTGCCACCACCCATAGTGACCATCCATGCTATCCCAGTGGTAACACATGGGGGCAATGGCCCCTCTGGCCACACTGGGGGGCATTGCACTGTCCACCTACATTGCCCCTACTGTCATACATGGGGGCAAGGCCCCCTCCACCCATACCGCCCCCCACATACCACTTGGGGGCATTGGCCCATTCGCAATGGTGCCACCACAAGCACCCCCAGCCATGCAAATGCATTATGCACCTGCAAACCCCACCCCCATTTCAGCCCCATCCCACATCAACTTGGGCATTACACGTTCGAGTGTCCCTTCATGGGTCGAGCTAAGCAGGCCATTCAGAACGAATCCCAACAGGCTGCCAACACTACAAACCAAGCACAACCCAACTGAGCACCTCAAGGACCTCCCCCCATGGTGCTTCAAAACCCACTTCCAGTCCAAGGATTGGTGGCAACTGCTCCCCCTCCCCAAGCCAATCCCAACGCTCCGGGGGCACCTCCCATGGCCGAAACAGGTGTTCACCACCTGCTAGCCATGACCACTAAAGAAATCAATTTACAAACTTGACGGAATTAGTACGGTACCACCACCAAACCTGTTGACTCATCAGCGGCATCCATGTCTAAGATAGTCAACATGCCTCTTCAGTTACCCCCATTTCCACGCCCCCCCATATGTAGAATCGCCAATAATGCCACAGCTAGAGCTGCAGTAGGCTATAGCATTGTGGATGATTTGGCCCAAACGCCAACTTCCATGTCCGTTCTTGAGGTACTTAAAACATGCCCAACACAGTGGCAAGCCTTACTAGCCGCTCTAGGGGCAGTAGACCCCTCCAACTCTAAGTTGATCACATTTGACACAGAGAATGGACAGCCGCACATGCCCTCCATTATTTCCTTCCAAATCTCGGTGTCCATCCGGAACTTGGTTGTGCACCGATGCATAGTGGACGAGGGGGCATCCATGTGCGTCATGTCTACCTTGGTTTGGCAGAAGCTTGGATCACCAATTCTGCAACCGTCCTCCATGACTTTGTGGGATTATGATGGACACCCCACTAAATCCCAAGGAATCCTCCCCCATGTCCCCATCGCATTAGCCGGGAAGACAGTCCTGATCGACATCGAAGTCGTCAACACTCAACTGGACTACAACCTCCTCCTTGGGAGGAGTTACATGTATGCCATGCGAGCCGTCGCATCAACTGTCTTTTGTCTCATGATGTTCCCCCACGAAGGGAAGATTGTGACGGTTGACCAGCTCACCTAC
>LPNX010895832.1:104206-114851 GCA_001517045.1 Pseudotsuga menziesii | reverse complement strand
TCATCATCATTCATCATTATGAGTAATAGGGTTCTTTCATTCCTTCAACAATATAATATCTATTATGTGATAATTCCCTTTAGACAATGGCATTTTGTAATGAAAAGCATGGAACATGTGTAAGTAAACACAAAGTATATGTGGGTGGAAGCAATATTTTTCCTTTTCCCAGTACCCTAAAGAAAAATCTCGAGAGTGTAACCCTTAACCTAATAAGTTCTATAATATGCATGGTGTCGGTTTATATCTATAAACAAAAGCTATATTAAAGAAAAACCAATGTTTTTAACTCAAAATTTAAATTATACTGTTGATGCAACATGTTAACACTAGTACATGTGTATATTTTTTCCGAGATGCCACTTGCCATGCATGGACTGTAACGCACCATATTTTTACTTGGGCATGTTTATCATCCAGACTTGCTAGGGTTTCGCTCAGTAGGGGACAATTCAATCATGCCAACGAGGGCCAAAGCTGGAAAGCCACAGATGGTGGGGGTGCGGTTGGCATTGCCATATTTCCCATGCCCAAACACACTACCAGGAGTTGACAGAATTCAAAATTGCCGCTCCGTGAGGTTTTTTGCGCACCGAACCCAAGTCCACCAGGTGTCCATGAACGGTATCTAGAGGTGACTTGCAACTCACCATAGATCGATGCTCGGGCCTCCGATCGATGAACCGTCGATTTCGTTGGATTCATGACATGCGATTTTATCTAGGGGGGGGCCTCTCCCTCCTATCCATTTCCCGATGACCTCCATCTATAGTGGTTTCTGAAGCTAGGGTTTCACTCAGTAGGGGACAATGCAGTCACGCCAACGAGGGCCGAAGCTGGAAATCCATGGATGGTGGGGGTGCGGTTGGCATTTCCATATTTCTCATTCCCAAACACACTAGAAAGAGTTGATAGAATTCAAAATTGCCACTCTGTGAGGTTTTTTGCGCACCGGGCCCAAGTCCACCAGGTGTCCCTAAACGGTATCTGGAGGTGACCTGCAACTCGCCATAGATCGATGCTCGGGCCTCCGATAGATGAACCATCGATTCCATTGGATTGGTGACGTGGGATTTTAGCTAGGGGGGGGGACTCTCCCTCCTATCCATTGCCCGATGCCCTCCGTCTACAGTGGTTTCTGAAGCTATGGTTTCGCTCGGTAGGGGACAATGCAGTCATGCCAACGAGGGCCAAAGTTGGACATCACACATGCATTGAATACAGAACCTTTGGCATGCTAGTTTGGTATGGTGGTGATTTCAAGGTTTGAAAGGATTGATATGTTTCTTTGGGATAAGGGCATAGTTTGGTGCAAAATACTAGGTTCTAATCCATGGAATCTATATTTAACCTTAGATGACATGTGTGGGGCATTAAGCCACAACATAGGCCATGCATATGAAATCTTTGTCATGTGAGTAATATGTTGTGTGGAATTTGAAGCTAGTTTTAATACACCAAGGATGGTTCTCAGGACCCAAGTCATGGTCCAGGGTGAAGATACATAATTTTAGTCCATAACATGTGGCTTTTGGGTTATACATAAGCCATCCATGAGTCCCTAGCCCATGTTTTCCCCATGACATGGTTATGGTGGCTATATTTAGGTTTGTCACACTATGGACATCTATTAGTCATTAATCCATCATTTGATACAAAAACCCATGTTGTTAGGATAAAAAAAAATTTAATGGGGATCATGGTCTTCGCATAATAACCCACGCCATTACATAGGGTCTGTATAGCGAATCCTTACCATACCCATGATATATGGCCACCACATTGAGGGAGGGAACACTAGGGATGGACCTTGAGGACCATCACATGGAATAATGAAAAATATAGGACCTTATGTTTTCATGGTCCATGAGTAGGTCCCTACAGATAATGACTTTACCTTACAAGTGAGATATGGTGGCCTATAACATGGTCCACGAAATAAATTTAGGGTCTTATACCATATTAATTTTCTATGGAGTTGATGGTCCATGCATGTTAACCTAGAATATGACATAAGAACTATGTATGGAATCTATAGCCTACATGTCACAATTCCCTTTGTGGCGCATGGTTGATCTATTGTAAGGCCTTGAGAAACCACATAATCTCTATGGAGGGAATATTATTTTAACTACAAGTGGTATATGTTGGTATTTTGAGATTTATAACATCGATAATGGATCTCTTGGTCCACATCATGGTATAAGGTTTAAGTTTATGTCCTAAGTTCACACCATTTGCTTACAGGGTCATGGACAATTACAATTCCCTTGACCATCACATGACATGCATATGTGTAGAAACTTATCTAGTGTAGATGTGATATATGGTCATCATTTTGAAAACATGTGAATAGAGGACGGTTCTTGATGCGTGACTTAAAATATAGTAAAAAATATGGTCTTAGGCTGTAAAATTTACCTCTAAATCTCACAATCCATAACTGGGGCCCCAAATTACCACCACAAACCCTCCATAGGTAATATTTGGCATGTAATTTGGATATAGTCCTGGCCATTTTGAGGTTTAGAACAACATGTATGGTTATAAATGATACACAAGTAAATGTTAGATGAGCCACAACTTGTTGGGGCCTTAGCCACCATGTAGCCCTTCTAAACTTGAGAACTTTGTCATGTGAGTAGGATATGGTGTCCATTTAAAGTCTATGACACCATGTCAAGTTCAATGCCAAAAAATGTAGGTTGTTGGCTCAAAACGTTATTCTACTCTAAGTATCTTCATGGGCACCAGGGATGGTTCTCATGGTCTGAGCTATCATTCATGGAAAACATTTAGGTCCTTGTGTCATATCATTTATGTTTGGGGGATCATGTTCCATGTGTGGTGTCTGAAGCTTCGACATATACTCTATATTTTGAATCTAATTTTTCTCATGTGCAAGATATGGTGGTCAGTTCAAATTTTTACACATAATGGATAGTTCGCATACAATGGGCCATAGTCCAAGAAGGAAAGTGAGGTTCTTAGGCGATAAAATGTTCCTTTGAGACTCACAAGTACCTATGCACATGAGGTCCCAAGGAGTCCATACAAGGCCTACATATGTAATATTATTTAGGCTATAAGTAGGATATGCTGGGAATAAATATTCCTTATCCCACAAGTGAGATATGATCCACGTGTTATTTTTTGGCAAAGAAAGGATAGTTCTTATTTTTGATGCCATGGTCTAAATAGAAAACTTCATAATTTTCAGCATAAAACTTGTTACTGGGGCTCATGGGACATGTGTGGACCCTTGGACCATCTCACATGCAGTCTTCAATATGAAATTTTTCTTTCCAGTTTCAACTAGCTAGTTGTTTTCTCTCCATCACCCTTTATTCTTGTTGTTTTCCACTTTCTGTGAAGGGTGACTCATGTGGTTTCCAATGGACAAAAATGGTAGCAAGAGGAGAGATAAAGAGGACAAAGTTGGTGAGGGTGATTAATATTTTATAAGGATGGTCGAGAGGTAATTTTTTTTTTGTATATCAAATATATCAAGGGCACTTCTAGTGTCTTATGGTCTTGGGGAAAAAGATGGAAAAACAACCCATGGGAGAAATTTCACCCCTCAAATTTTCTCAATACCATGACTTAATATTCCGTGAAAACATATATAGAACAGGAAACCTTGAAATGACATCCATATCCCACTTATAGGTCAAATATTCATTATACAGGACATGTGCAATGGCTATGTCAACACCATGCATGTCCCATGAACCCCAAGGGTTAATGTTAATCCTTTAATACTTTTTTGTTTGATGTTGGATCGTGGATTGGCATATGAGAATAATTTGTTTTATCTAAAACCTTCAAATGAGCACCATTATATCAAAATCATCATACAAATATATCTTATATAGGGTATATGTGGTGGCCTAGGGTTAATCCATACATTTCCCATGATCCCCAAAGACAAATGTTAAAGGACTTGAACATCAGGGATGGATCTTGAGGCTTGAGACATGGTTAGACGAGCACTAGTATCTTAGTGTGTAAAATAGTCCTTTAGTGCTCATGGATCGTGTACAAGATCTAAAACCACCAAAAGTATCATATAAAGATAGTAATTTTCCTACATATTTAATATGGGTGCGATCATGAGCATTTGTGCATCATCGATGCATGTTAGGGCCCTAGGAACACGAGAGGAAGAACACTAATGTATTATGGCCTAACATATGTTTTTATGGATCATGGACCATACATTGAGGGGGGAAACACTAGGGATGGATCTTGAGGACCATTACATGGCATAAGGAAAAATATAGGACCTTATGTTTTCATGGTCCATGAGTAGGTCCCTACACATAATTACTTTACCTTACAAGAGAGATATGGTGGCCTATAACATGGTCTGCAAAATAAATTTAGGGTCTTATGACATATTAATTTTCTATGGGGTTGATGTTCCATGCATGTTAACCTATAATATGAAATAATAACTATGGGGGGGCCTCTCCCTCCTGTCCATTTCCTGATGCCCTCCATCTACGGTGGTTTCTGAAGCTAGGGTTTCGCTCGGTAGGGGACCATGCAGTCACGCCAACAAGGGCCAAATATGGAAATCCACAGATCATGGGGTTGCAGTTGGCATTGCCATATTTCCCATTCCAAAACACACTAGCAGGAGTTGATAGAATTCAAAATTGCCGCTCCGTGAGCTTTTTTGCGTACCGGGCCCAAGTCCATCAGGTGTCCCTGAATGGTATCTGGAGGTGACCTGCAACTCGCCATGGATCGATGCTCGAGCCTCCGATCGACAAACCATAGATTCCGTTGGTTTCATGATGTGGTATTTTATCTAGGAGGGCACCTCTCCCTCCTATCCATTGCCTGATGCCTTCCGTCTATGGTGTTTTCTGAAGCTAGGGTTTCGCTCGGTAGGGGACAATGTAGTCACGCCAACGAGGGCCAAAGCTGGAAAGCCATGGATAGTGGGGGTGCGGTTGGCATTGCCATATTTCCCATGCCCAAACACACTAGCAGGAGTTGACAGAATTCAAAATTGCCTCTCCGTGAGGTTTTTTGTGTGCTGGGCCCAAGTCCACCAGGTGTCCCTGAACGGTATCTGGAGGTGACCTGCAACTCGCTATAGATTGATGCTCAGGCCTCCGATCGATGAACCGTCGATTCCGTTGGATTCATGACATGGGATTTTAGCTAGGGGGGGGACTCTCCCTCCTGTCCATTGCCCTATTCCCTCCATCTATGGTGGTTTTTGAAGCTAGGGTTTAGCTCAATAGGGGACAATGCAGTCACGCCAACGAGGGCCAAAGCTAGAAATCCATGGATGGTGGGGATGCGGTTGGAATTTACATATTTCCCATGCCCAAACACACCATCAGGAGTTGACAGAATTCAAAATTGCCGCTCCGTGAGGTTTTTTGCGCACCGGGCCCAAGTCCACCAGGTGTCCCTGAACGGTATCTGGAGGTGACCTGTAACTCGCCATGGATCGATGCTCGGGCCTCCGATTGATGAACCGTCGATTCCGTTGGATTTGTGACATGGGATTTTAGCTAGGGGGAGGCCTCTCCCTCCTGTCCATTTCCTAATGCCCTCCGTCTATGGTGGTTTCTGAAGCTAGGGTTTCGCTCGGTAGGGGACAATGCAGTCATGCCAACGAGGGCCAAAGCCTACTGTTGGCCACAATAGTTCAATTGGCCAAAAACATGCTTTCAATCCTGGCTCATATGTAACTAAACCTAGTGGCACTGACTTGGAGAAGTTGAGAAAGCAAATTGAAACAAAAGAGAATGAATTGAAGCTCCAGAGGCATATTCGATCAGGAAAGGGACAGGATACAAGATCAATTCCAAGTGGAACATTCCACACAACTGGTATTGCAGATTCAACAACTATGAGTAGTAGGAGGCAAAATTATGTTAGCCCAACATTTTCTAAGTTAACAGAAGGTGCACGTGTTAAAGAAATTAATGAAGAAAAACAAAAAATCCCAAATGTTATATTGCAAGAACTTGAACCCAGTTTTAAGGATAGTATGAGTAGTCTTCAACAGCAAAGGTGGAAGATTCCAAATGTTGATATTGATCATAGTTGTACAAAGGATGGTTCTAGAAATGAGATTTTTACAAGGGAATTGCATGCTGGATTGAAGGAGGAAGATGAACCAATGAATTGGAGAAACACCCACTTATGAAATAACACCTTGCCTTTTTTGGAGGTAAACAGCATGATGGCACATTTCTCATAACTAGAGGCATAATTCAACTTTTAGATCCCTTGGGGTTGAGGACAAATTACTTGATGTATTTCTACATATTAGATGGTGTATTTCACCTTTGAGGAGGGATTTGGAGTAAAAATACTTTGTTCAAGGAATTTTCTACGTTTTAATAAGAAAGATCTTTGCTTGAGGAGACACCATGTGGAACTTTTGACATGGTAAAACTCTCAAATGAAGAATAAATGTGTGCTTTAATAGGATCTCATGAGTCAGACATATGAGAATTAGAAATGTGGTCCTATTCAAGGAATTTTATCCAATCATAATTAAAATGATAAGGGAGTGCTCCTCCTTAGGAGGAATCTAGGGATTTCTAAAGAAATAGTATTCTATGGGAGAGTTGTTCGAGGTGAACACTATAAAAGGAGATCGTTCTTATTTGTTCAAGTCATGTTTGGAAGAGGGAATCATCTCATTCATACAACAGCTCAGACTTGGTCAACAAGAGTTTGGATCAATTTGGTTCAGTTTGGATTAGTGGCAACAGTCTTATACAACCATTATCCTACAGTGTTATACAACCATTATCCGATGGACTTATGCTTCAAATCATGTTGATTCACAAAGTTGGTTCTCAGTCTTTGGATTCTATTGTAGTTCCTTTAATGTTGAGTGATTATTCATTGCGTGCATGAGGTTTGTTGAATAGTGTTGTTGGTTGTTGATGAAATGTAAAGCATGTATTGCACTTAGTTTTATTAAATTACACTTGAGCATTGACTTAACTTGTAATTTAATGAATCCAAACTCACAATTTTTAATTAGATATATCCAATTGGTGTGCAAGTAGTGAGTTCATTGAAACCTTGAAATACATTGTATTGCACTTATATTTATTAAATTACACGAGCAAGAACTTTGACTTTAGTGTGTCTGTATTGAGATCATTGAAACCTTTAAATATAATAGTTTTTTCTTTTGACATAGTTCATTCATAAGTAATAGATAATCCTCACAAATCGATACAATTGATTGACACAAGAAAATGTGGAAACCAAAGAGAAAATTCAAAGTGAAATGTATCATTAATTTATAACTGAAATGTCAATTGTGTACATGTCTCCAAAAGTAAATATATATCCAAAAGTATCAAAAAGTACATATATATCCAAAAGTAACCAGAAGTACATGTCTCTCCACAACTATCCAAGACTATCCAAGACTATCCAAGCCACATGTACATGTATCCAAAACTATACAAGCCACATGTACATGTAAGTGAAATGTCAATGTACATGTCTCCAGAAGTACATGTATCCCAAACTGTCCAAGCCACATGTACACATGTATCGATATGTACATATCCCATAAGACACATCAAAACTCAAGCTTCCTCTTGTTCTTTCTTGAGGGTGAACCTGTAGGCACAACTATAGGACCAGTGTGCATCTCTGGATCCTACAAATTAAATATCAATTGTTAAATTCAATTAACTATGTACTAATACATTAGCTCAATAAAATACCATATCTAAATTAACTCAAAAATTATGAAAATGTTAATGGACATTGCATGAAACAATTGTTCATTAATGGACATCTCACCTCAATGAGAGACTGTGACAAATGGGATTGGGTTTCTTGTGTAGCAGACGGAGCTGTTGGTTGAACATGAATGATGGTCGCATCCATGGTCGAACCAGATGGGGCAGAACCTGGTGGTGGTGGTGGCTACAATCACCAAATCTTGAAATAGTTAGAAATGTGCATGAATAAACAATAGACAACAATAACACAATATGTCTATATCATGTTCAAATAGTTGTACCTCTGTGTACCTTGTTTCCATTGTAGATGCAGCACTGACTGCTGCATCAACCATCCCTGCAAGGTTTTCAACAGTGAACTCTAGCTCCTGATGCAGTAAACATGCAAATCAAACGTTAACAAAATATTTTATGCACTGGATTTCAAGTTAACCAAGAAATATCATCGAAGGATATACAAATTACCATGGTATCAGTATCTCCATGGTCATGGACAACTTCACTCTTTCTAGGGGTAGGCCATCTCATATAAACTAGGCCCTTGTTCACATATAGCCTATAAGGAGATACAACTCCAGGAAGTGGTCCAGGTGTTTTGGTACCAGCCTATAGTCAACAAGAGTTCATGTAGCTAGACATGGATGATTCAACAGACGTACATGTATTTAAAAAATGACATTTTTTAAATGTTTAAAATGTTTACCTCCATCACTGCTTCCCCTCGTGTAGGATCTTGCATCTGCCTAGATATGGATCCTAACTCCATCACTGCTTTCCACCGTGAAGTATCCGACATCTGCAAGTTTAATAATTCTAAATATTAGACCGTAGATAACATTAGTGAACTAACATGTACAGTATGTGGAAATTAACAATTTAACAAGTATTAAAAAACTGAAATTTTAAAATGCTTACCTCGGTGTGAGATACGGGATCAGTGGATGGAATGTCTTGCCCCTATGTAGAGTGTGGGACGTGATACTCTAGGGCGTCGCTTCTGGCATCAAGCATCAATTGCAAGTTCACAAAATTAATATATTATCTCAAACTATACATATGTGTACAAAGAGGAAAATAAATGAAGAATTTATTACAATTAACCATATACATACATCACTCAAAAACCCACTGAAGACAACATCTGATGAAATACCATAGCATGGATGACCACACGATGTGCACTCGTGAGGCTCAAAAGTGGGTTGGGAATGTGTTGATGGTGCTGCACTAGTAGATGGTGCTGCAATAGATGGTCCTGCACCAGTGGGTGGTACTGCACCAGAAGATGGTCCTGCACCATGAGGACCTGGTGTATGTACCACACCAGGGACAGATGTCCCATCCTCACCCATATCCTGAACCATAGTGCTATGGTGAACAATGGCCCATGCCAAACTCAAAAATGCCTCACGTGTTTGTGGAATCAGATGATGTATAGGTGGGACATCTGGCCTAGGCAACTGCCTGCAAGGTGCAGGGATAGGGCGATCAATGTCTCGAAGCCTGGCATTGGGTCGGTTTTGGGGCATCCCCCCACCGATCCCCTGAAACGGAAATATATCAAAATAGTTTACGTGTTTTCCCAACACGAACTCTGCATACATCTTCCGAAGGAAGTACAACAAGGTTTCCCTGTTGCTGTGTGGTGGCATATCAAAAACCATATACCATCTGTCCATCCAGTTATCAACAAATGGTTGATATGTGCACCACTCAATAGAGATATGTGGCCTATTTTCATTTGGGATTTCTCCCATGCGAGGGTCCCTAAACAATGAAAATATATGCTCCTTGGTGATTTTCAAGTTTTTTATTGCATTATAGCTAAGCCCATCAGCGTACTCACGTCTTTTTCTTTCTCTATATGAAGTAATATCATATAGTACGTTGTTTGACAATGTGATGGTCTCAACAATTGCATCCAAAGTGGATGCAAGTTAACGCTGAATTCTTTCACCACCACTAAAAGCAGTACTCAACCCTCTCAACTGGGCAAGCTCAATTAATATTTCCGCATTGGGGTCCATAGCCGCAACTGCAATAAAAAAATCAATAAGAAAATAATTAGAAACGTATACATGGTATATAATGACATCTCTTCAAAATTGAAAATGTAAATGCATCTAAATCCAATTATCTTCATAACATCCAACCATCACATATACCTATATAATAGTAAATAAAATGTCACCACATAACTAATTCAAAAGCATAAGCTAGATAACAAAAATTTGCGAAACCCCATCAAAATAAACTGTGTTTAACATGCCTTTGCAATAAGTGGGTTGCTACCAACAAGTATATATTATCATTTAAAATAATATGCATAACAACATATGAAAAACTAACTTAAGCACAAGTCCAATTTTTTCTACAACAAACCAATCACATACATATATAGTGTTTACCTAATAAAATATCATGGGCTTTACTCAAAACATTATCATGGGCTTTACTCAAAACATCATGACATTATAAATGTAAAACATATCAAAATAAACTTAAACAACATGATGTGCAATAACTCTAAATACATTTTGCTAACTACTCATTCAATCATGTCAAATTTTGATAACATAAGTAATCTGAAACCTTCTTCAATTGTGATTGCAACCTACAAATATTATCCATATACAATACAATTCATATACTAAATGTAAAACCAACTTCATCTCTTCAAAATTCAAACTGAATCTAATTAAAAATCAAGCTCAGGTCATAACATTGGTTATATTGATTTTTTCAAAAAATATGGTGAATACACCATGTAACATCTAAAAAACACCAATCATTTCATACAAAGGTGAATACACCATGTAGCATCTAGAAACACCAACAATTTCATACAAGGGTGAGTTCATGTTGGAACAAGGAATGCCAATAGAAAATCAACAAAG
>LPNX010895832.1:86519-103989 GCA_001517045.1 Pseudotsuga menziesii | reverse complement strand
GATTATTTATAAAATTAATTCACACTTGATTTTTTCTTATACATTAATGTTTTTTATTTATTTTATGCTGGAGAAAAGCAATAATAATGAGGGCATTAATGCTAAGAAAACCTATGATGATATTATGAAAATAAAATTAGATGTATCATAGTTATAATGATTTAGTTTTATTTTTGTATACTAATATATTTTTCTGGTTTTTTGTTTTAGGGGTTGTTAGGAAGAGAGATAAAAGTTAAAGTACCCACACCACATTGTTCACTAGTCCATTAGGTAATGAACATTATTACTTATATTTATATTAAACTATTATATAGAACATTTCAAATTTTGTCAATCATTCATTACATCACTTAAATACCATTTTTATTATAGTAAATGTGTGGTCCACTCAATTTGGGTGTGAAACGAGATGTGTATCGCATTTGGTTCATGGGAAGCTTGAATCAATAAAAGAGAGAAACCACCAAAAGAATATAATAGGAAGAAATGAGCATGTTGCTTATGAATACTTTTGAAGTTAATAGAATACATAAGAAGTGCTACACCAAAGAAGAAACGAACATGTTGCTTATTGCTCTTGAGAATTAAAAAATATAGGAGGGAAGTGCATTTGAATATCATACATACAATTATAGGGTGAAAATTGACCAAAAAAAATGCATTGGGTGATTGAATTACCTTGTTGGATGACAATGCACGAGTGAAATCTCCTCCCCTCAACCTGAATCAGCTCCTGTAACAATCCCAAGCACTAGTCTCACTCCAAATGCTCTAATGGCCAGTCGAATTCATGTTCCTGATTGTGAAAATGGGTCGCAGGTTCGGGACTGTGCATTTAATTTTTTTTTTTATGATTTACAAATCGCGCATGCGTTTTATAACTACATATCGCGAGCATGTTTTGTAGTTATATAACGCGTACACAATTTTTCTTCCTATCCTACATGTTCCATGACATGTCAGGCTCAGGTTGAACCATACCAAGTGCTATGTCAGGCTCGGGTTGATGTATTTTTTGGTAACATGATGTTGTTTTTGAAAACTAGGATTGCATCTTAAAGGTCCCTCATTTTCTTGCACTGACCCTATAGCCTATTACCAGTTTTCATTTACATATTGTGATTCATGTGTAGAATGTGTTTCTATCCGATGAATGTTCTGTCTATTTTTTAGTGGTGGTGAAGCAGTTTGTGAAACCATTTCCTACAATTTTGTCTTCCTTCTTTCTTGCACCTACCATTATTAAATATTAAGTATTTGAAAACGTAAAATTCTCATGCCTTTATCTCAAAAAAGTCATACAATCTAACCAAATATTCTTTTACCGGTTTCTATTATTTACCTTAAGTGAATTGTCCCTTTTCGGGTAAGATAACCAAATTTCCTTTTTACCTCAAATAATTATGAATAAGGAGTTTGGATTTAAGAAGCAAAACATTGCATTTGCAACAATGCCATGCCATGCCTCACGGCCAAAGGGGAATTAAAGAAAGAAACAAATTCACACAATTGAATATTTGGTCAAATATGCATAGCTATATAATATCTTTCTATTCATTGAACAATTCATTTGTTTTGTTCCTTTTTCCCTCACAAAACACAAAATTAATTAATAGTTTTCAAATTAATTACTACTTTAAAAAGGGGAATGTAATGATTAAAAAAGGGAATGTAATGATAGCCTCCTCTTGAAAGATCAATTTAAATGTTTGCAATGTTAGTGAAAATGAGTGTTAAAAGGTATTGTGAATGTTAAGGGTGAAGAGATTTTGGGTATCCATGAGAGTTATATGTAACATTATAAAAAAAAAAAAAATTTATTTTGATAAGTGAATTGAAAATTTTAATAAGGTTTGTTGTTGATTTTTGTAAATATATTTATTGTCTTGATTTTATGCCAAATTAAAAAAAAATTGTAGATTTATTTTGATGTTAAAGTTAATATATTATTTAAAGTTTCTAAATTTTTATGTACATTAAGTGTGTTTATTTTATTTTTTATATATAGGAAAATTTAATATCTTATATATTTTATTTATAATTTATAGGTGATCCAAAAATCTTAATGGACCTATGGAATGGAAAATGTCATATTTTGAATATGACACTTCATATAATGAACAAAATTTTTACCTATAAAGATCGTATATGGAGTGGTGTCCTCACTTGCATTGCCTTTCTTTCGCCTTTTTACCCTTTCTTTAGAGGATAAGTTACTTTTCAAGCCCAAATGTGCAAATCCAAGAGAGAGGTGGGTACCATTTTAGAAGGAGAAGTTGGTTTCCAATTGATACTGAAGGAATTAACTTAACCACCCAACAACCATCAACAATTTATCATCTAGCTAATAAAAATGGTTCATCGCCACTTTGTATTTAGGCTTGTCTTTATGTCTTTCATGGCCCATTTGAGATAACCACCAAACAAGCATCAACAATTTATCATGTAGCTAATAAAAAATGGTTCATCCCTACTTTGTATTTAGGCTTGTCTTTATGATTTTCATGGCCTATTTGAGATGTAGTAGGCGTTCTTGCAAAGCTAGTAAAGCTCATCCTCACTTTGGATCCATTGAAATAGAAGTTGAGTATAGAGTCTTCTAAGTAGTCAAATATCTACCATCCTCAAAAGGTTCCTAAGTAGGCAATAACAACATGTATTCTATTTTTATTGAGTTTTAAGTAGGCTATAACAAAATTTAATCTAGTTTTATTGAGTTTTAGTTTTTTGTAGAGGCAATTGCAAACCACTAGCTATCACGGACACAATGTCGAGGACATTTCCACCTCGTGGCTCTTGTTTTTTAAATACTTACTATATATAATAATATATTATAATTATTATTTAAATATAAAAAATATATTTATTTATTTTATAAAAATTAAATATTATATTATAATAAATTACTATAGATATATTCTCATCCGGTTGAATTTTAATATTAATACCATTTTTTTTTTTAAATTTAGGTATTATTCAAGGTTCATATTTTACTATCAACTTTTAACCTTTTAAACACGTGCATCTATACCAACATAAAATAGACTCGTACATTCAAGTTACAAAACCAAATACTTACATAAAACCTTAATGTAGCAATTTGAATGAACTATTATATCATAATAAGATATTATATTATTAAAATTTTTATTACATATAATAATAATGTTTATTACATATAACCTCATTTGTTTAATATTAACTCAACTTTTTCAGGTGTGGCAAGTGTGGGGGGGATCTTTGTCAAAACCCCAAATTTTCACAAAAAATTAAAATTTTTGATGTAACATAAACTGTTTATAGTCATAGTTAGATAACTGCTAACAGCTAATATAAAGAATGAAACAGTTAACAAAAGCAACCATTAACTTAAATAGATATAGATTAATACTATTTTAATTTCGATATGTGATGTAAATAATCTACATTCAGTTATTTTTAGTTGTACTAATAGTTTGATTTGTCAAGTAGGTGAGAAGTTACTTTCGAGCTGGGGATTTCTTAGTGATTGCTAGCTTACCTGGAATTCTGGATCTTACAGGCTTGACGAGTAAATTTTGAACCTGTAAGAGTTAATCCAGATATACTTCTTTTAGCATAATATACTGCTAGAGTAAAATTTTGCTAAGTAGAATTCAAGGTACTACAAGGTAAAGTACCTTCTCCTTATTTATGTTGCAACTATATCAGTATTTAAATGCATGTCGTTATGATCAGTATCTTTACACTATTGATTGTTTATTATAAGAATGACTGCTACTTAGATTAAACATCTTTCTATCATTACTCTAAGCTATTTCTAGTCTTTATTAGAGCTCAAGATTTAGCATATCAATACTCTTACTGAAACTAAAGTTTATTGTTGTTACTATTTATAAAATTACAACACTCCTTATAAGTAATGGACAGACCTAAGGCTTTCCAAGAAGCAAAATTATACATAGCTCTTAGCTTCACATGTTATTTAGCTTCAGTAGAGGAAGTTTAACAGCTTATAATTGCATTATATTTATAAGTGATCCTATTCATGAATAACGTCAAGTTGTGACTTATATTTTCCCATTTTCTTAATGACCAAATAATGCAACAAACTTTACATTATCCTACTATTTACATTATAAGTAAAGGTGATGCAATAAATTCCTAGATAGTTTACTATATTAAACTCCCAAGTACAAACTATCCTTGGTTTGATTCATCTTAGAGTTTGGCATCTCATGAAGACTAAAGATCATGTACTTATAAGAGATTTATCTTACTCCTAGTACTGTAGCCCACATTAAAGAGTAAGAGCTATTCTAGTGTATATACGTTATTTATTTTGATATACACCTTATTGATTTATATCTAGCTCTAACAGCTCAAACATTCATAGTTCATGGTTATATAAAGGGTAAATAGAGGCATTAACAATCCTGCTCAAAACTTTTATTATATTATCGATCTTTTCTTAAAAGTTTGATTAAGAAATATTATAAGATCTTTATGAAACAAGGGCTTCGATGCCATACACAATTTGGTTCTTTACCAAATAAGATTTCAAGGTTTATAATATAATGTTTATCAATTCTACCAAAAGCCTTGTTAATTAACATGGCTCGTCTTCATAGTTTATCATTTGAAATGATGCGTTATTGACTTTGTATATTACCTTGTTATTATAGTCATTATTTAAATCATTGTAAATGATTTGTTGTCCCGACAATGCTATGACAACTATATCATTCGACCCATTGTGGATGGAAATATTTGGTGGGCATGTGGAACGTTTACCACCATGCAATACATAACTTAAAAAGCTCACGAAGAAACCTTAGCTCTCATTCTTATCGAGGGTTTTTGGTCTAGCTCTATTTGGTTCATTGCGGCCATGAGGGCTCCTTTGTCTCATCTCCAGCTCCTTTGTCTATGTAAAGAGAAGTGTTGCCACTCTATTGTGAGAATGGAGAGTCATACACTTTGCATTTGATTTCTTTCTGCGTTCATTGCATTGCTGTGTGTGTAGTGGTGTTCTGTCAGTAGTTGTAGTGTCAATTTATTTCGTGGCCTTTTGCTAGGCCTTCTTCTGCTTTCGTTGTCAATGTAGTATGTATCGTGATCCCATCACCTATATCACTTGTAAACACAAGGGTGTGGGTTGTTTCTTGTGTTTTTTTGTTCCTTCCTGGCTTTGGATTCCTTCACTTCCAGGTAAGAAATTTGACTTACAAATTATACAAATTATAGTTACACCCTTTTTCTTTTATATTTAGGTTGTCCATTTCTAAATAAACCCTTCTGGGTTTTGCTTGCAGGATTTCAGTTCGAACAGACTTGGAAATAATCCACCTAATTTGGATTGCCAACAAAACCTATGGGTAAGCCCTAGTTACAATGTTGCTCCTCCATGCTTGTACAGATTAGAGGAAAAGGGGTTTCAGTTGGAGATGTAAAACGACCTGAGTTCCTTCATGTTTTTAATTGTTTAGCTTAGTTGTTAATACCTATTGTGGTTATAAGCCATTTCTTGTAGCAGGGTTGCTCCAGCCATAATGTCATGACTTTTATCACGTTTTTCTAATCTTATAAAATATATGCAGTGAATGAGGTTTAAGACTTGACTGTTAGTTTGTTTCAACCCATGCCACGATGCTGGGTACACTGGCCATGAGCTGGAAGTTGTAAATTTGTTATCTTTTTAAGCCTTTTGTCATGACAGAGTAATATACTTGGTTTAAAGGTTTATTTTTAGCGTTTAGATCTGTCTTGAATATGAGATGGTTTTTTTAAACGGATTTTAATACATTAGAGCTTCGTCTCATTTATATATTAGTTATAGAACCTGTAGGTTAAGACTTGTTTGATTTTGGGTCTTCCCTTCCTCGACTGTGAATAACAGAACTTATTTGATTTAATATTTTTCTTGTAATTAAATAAATATAATGTGAGGACTCATAGTTCAGTCCTAATGTAAATTTTAAATTATTAAGATTTCCAGTTAGGATAGATTATTAGGGTTTACTATAAAGTGACTATAAAAGGACCCTTAGATAAATATAACCTTTAATCTATCAATGGTAATGGTTTTGGTTTACCTATTTTCATTGTTACAATAATTTGATATTGTTTATCATGTATTAACTATTTTCTTTTCTTTTGAAATAAAGAGTTATACAAATGCTGTAAGTTCTCAGCTTATTCCTATTTACTGTTTATCTTTAAATTCTTATTTGTTTATTGCTCTGTTAGTTAGTAAATTTCCAGAATGTTTTAATTATTAAAACAATGACTCTGTATCCTTGATTACCTTCTTTATTTATAATAGTTAAGTAATTAGTTAGGGTTTCATCGCTACAGTTTTATGTGTAGAGGTATAAACTTGTCTAATAATTATAATATAGTTTCTTCGTAATGAATATTAGTTATATACTAGTTATAATTATAATTTCAATGCTTTTCTTCAATAAACTGTCTAGTGGAAAATTGCTTAGAGTTTTATCAATGAATAAGCATAATTTATGTAACTCACTTTACTCTTTTTAGTCTAAGTGCTTTTAAATTTAACCCTAGTTGTTTATAGTAATTACTAGTTCTATATTAAATTGATATTGTTAGAAAATAAACTATAAGATTAATAGCTTATTTCTTTACTTAACTGAATATAACATTGTAACCCTACTGTAATTTTTCTACTGTGTTTCATTTAGTTACTAAGTGAAAACAGAAGAATAAAAATGTATCTTAACACTGTTTAACCTTCATAATATCTTCACTTGAATAAAGTTACTCCACTATCTGTAAATACACAATCTTATCTACTAAGATATTCTTCTTTTATTCCTTATTAGTTCTACCTGTACTAAATTTCTGCTATTTCTTTTCCAATATGTTTACATAAATAAACTTGTTAGAATAATAAACATAGATAACCAGATCATTGTTCCTTTTTTTAATAATAACCTACCTACTGAAATAAATTACTTTGCTAACTACGAAATGTGGAACCATATCTATTACATTCAGTCTCTTAACAATTTCTTTCATCTACTTTAAATACTCTATCTGTTTTGGAGTACGGCCTGGTCCTTCCAGGTGTGGAAAAACACATACTAGAATTATTTTCCATTCTAACAATTTACACACTGAATATTTAACATTCATTTAACATTCAAATTCAGATTTATCTATCTAACACTGTAAAACAAATAATGTAGAACCTGATTAGGATAGACAACAATAGCGTTAGGAGGTCGTTCCTCCCTACCAAACTCCTAGAGAGTGCTCAAACAATGCTTCCTCAGGACCCCCGAGCTTGTTCCTGGTCTTCTTGGCTGAGAACTAGGGGAGCATGCAAACAGTAGACTGATCCAATAACTCAGTAAAACACCCATGCACTCAGTAGTGAGATCTTTCAGCCTAAAAGATGCACTAGATCACTCAGGAGTTATCCCATCAAACTCTTTCCATAGTTCTCTTCCATTGAATTTCTCTGAAGTACGTACACCTCAATGATCACTTCTCTAGAATGAGCAGCCTTAGATCTCTTCAATGGGCATTTTTATAAAGATTGCCTAGGACTTTTGGGTTAGTTGTCATTAATTGAGCCACATGCTTTGATTCCACTTTCTTGGGGAATCATGACCCCAAATGTAGGGAGGTTGCCACCTGCAATAGTTGAAAGTGGTTTGAAGATGCTGCCACATGTCTATTTTCTCTCCACCTAGTCTCCTCCACCAATTTGACCAGTAAACACTCTTTTAATAGCTTTCCTAAGCTATTGTCTCCTCATTTATTTATTTATAATTAAAATATTCAGAATTACATTAAACATCCTTGACTCTAGTGAGTCATCAATTACAACTTAGCATAAAATTTAACATATTGTTCTCAAATAATAACACATAATATAACATTATTTTTGCAAAATTGGGGCATGTGACATACACACCCCCTTAAAGTATAGCATTGTCCTCGATGTTATTTATTCTTCGTCCTTAGAAATCCCCTGGAACAGAATTGGATATGCATCTCGCATATTACTTTCCAATTCCAATGTGGCTTCTTCTGGATTAAGGTGCTTCCATTGCACCTTCACCTTACCAATGGTATGGTTTTGAAGTGTGATCTCCCTACGCCCGAGGAAACAATCTGGTTCCACTAGAAAATATCCTTCTGGTTCCACCTGTACATCATTACAGTTAACAACATGAGTAGCATCATGAACATATTTTTTTAATACAGAAATGTGAAAAACATTATGTACTCTTAAATTTTATGGTAATGCTAATTGATAAGCTACTTGTCCAATCCTGGACGGTATTTCAAATGGACCACAGTAATAAGGTGCTAGTTTTTCAAAACTACCCAATCTTAGAGAGCTCTTTGTGGGCCTCACCTTGATGAACACATGTTCACCTACCTGAAACTCCTTTCAGATTACCTTGTAGCTACTTTACAATTTCTTCAATTTCCTTTAATAGTTCAGGACCTAATACTAGTCTATGCATTGGATTACTCCAAGAGATAGGAGTATTAGATTTTCTTCCATAGAAGACTTCGAAAGGTCTAAATCTGGCTGATGCCTATTAATTATTATTATAAGCAAATTCTACCAGATGCAAATAATCCTCCCATTTACCTGGCTGGTCTTTCACATACATTATTAATAAATCTTCGAGTACTTGATTTACTCTTTCAGTATGTCCATCTGTTTGAGGATGGAACGAAGTACTAAATTTTAATGTAGTTTTTAATCCTTTAAACATAGACTTCAAAAAGTTACCTGTAAATTTAGGATCCCTATCTGAGATTATAACTTTTGGTATTCTATGCAGTCAAAAAATCTGTTTTAAAAAAATATCAGCTAAGTTTGTAGCTTTATATGTGATTTTAATAGGTATAAAGTGAGCTGCTTTACTTAATTTATTGACCACTACCATGATAGAATCATTTAAATTCTGATTTTTAGGAAATCCAGTTATAAAATCGAGACTAATTATCTCCCATTTCTAGCTAGAAATGGGTAATCGCTAAAGTAATCCAGCTAGGTGTTGATGTTAAGTTTTCACCTGCTGACATTCAAAACATCTAGCGATATACTCTGCTAATTCAGTCTTCATATTTGGCGAAAGATATTCTTTTCTTAACATAGTTATAGTCTTCTGATAGCCTGGATGACCTAAGTATGGAGTTTTATGGATTTCATCCAAAATTAACAACTTAACTTGAGGTACATTAGGTACATACATTCTGTCTTTATACAGTAAAATTTTTTTTGCATTCAAACTGTACCCTTTACTTAATATTTATGTTGGATTTTATTTTGTTTTAGCTTGTAATTTTTGGTAAATTTCATCTTGTTCTATCCCTGCTTTAAACTGTTCATCCAGATCTGTTGTATAGGTGCTGATAACTGTTGTGAAATTCAGCCTTTCATTTCTACTCAATGCATCAACAACTTTATTTTCTTTACCTTTAATGTGCTGAATTTCGAAGTCATACTCACTTAGAAAAGCTAGCAACCTAGCTTGTCTATCATTTAGATTAGGCTGATCTAACAAATATTTTAGTCCTTTATTATCAGTAATTAAAATAAATTTTCTGCCAATTAGGTGATGTCACCACATATTTAGAGCATGCATAACAGCAGCTAATTCCAGATCATAAGTTGCATAATTCTTTTCATGAATTTTTAATTTCCTAGACTCATAGGCAATAACATGCACTTCTTGAGTTAGAACACCGCCTAAACCATCATTGCAGGCATCAGTGCACCCAACAAATTCTTTATTTGGATCAGCTATTCTTAAAATAGGTGCGTTGGTTAATAAAGTTTTTAACTTTTTAAAGATTTCCTCGCATTTCTAGTTCCAATCAAATTTCTTTTCTTTCTTCTGTAAAGATGTTATCGGATTTGCAATTCTCGAAAAACCTTCAAAGAACCTCCGGTAATAACCGGTAATTCCCATGAAGGATCTAACATCAATTACATCTTTAGGAACCGACCAATCTTTGATCGCCTTTATCTTTTTGGGATCCACCGAAATCCCTTCCTTAGTCACCACATGACCTAAGTACTGAATCTTATTTTTGAAGAAATAGCATATACTAAACTTTGCATAGAGTTAATGATCTCGTAACTCTTGCAAAACAATTTTTAAATGTTCTTTATGTTCTTCTTCAGTTTTTTAATAGACTAATAAATCGTCGATAAACACGACTACAAACTTAGCTAGATATGTATGCATAACATTGTTCATTAAACACATAAAAATAGCTGGGGAATTAGTAAGCCCGAATCTCGTAATGGCCATATCCAGTTCTAAAAGCTATTTTAAAGATGTCTTCATCTTTAATCCTAACTTGATGATATCCAAACCTTAAATCAATTTTTGAAAACACCATGGCTCCACGTAGTTGATCAAACAGATCATCTATGTGGGGAAACGGGTATCTATTTTTGATAGTCATCTTATTCAACTGATGGAAATCTATGCAAAGTCGCATGGTTCCATCCTTTACATTAACGAAGATGAGAGGTGCACCCGAGGGAGACACACTAGGTCGAATATACTTTTTATCAATAAGTTCTTTTAATTGTGACTTTAATTCATTAATTTCAAGTATGTTCATTCAATAAGGGGCCTTTGGTCTAGGTACTGCACTAGGTACCAGCTCAATGGTAAAATCCAATTCTCTTTTTGGAGGTAGTCCCAGAATTTCTTCCGGAAATACATCAACATATTCTCTTAAAACTGGTATGTCTTCCAATTTTAAGTTATCTGTCTTATTTAATTTTTTCTCATCAGTTATTGTTACTGCATAAGCTTTACAACCCTTCCTAACAACTCTCTTAAGCTGCAGCGCAGAAATCTACCTTATCGTGGTTTTTCTATGGATTCCTTTTACACTTATTGGTTTTCCATCACTGTTTATACACGTAAAAGTTTTATCATAACAATTTAAAATTAACCTATGTTGTTCTAACCAATCCATATCGATGAGTAAGTCATAAAAACCAAGAGGTAATACATTAAGCTTTACAACAGTTTCAAATTGATCCATAACTACTACACATTCTTTTACAAAACAAGTTACCTTCCTTTTAGCACTAGTCGCGAACTGAACTAACTAAGAATTTTCAAATTTTTTAACAGGAAACTTACATTTTTCTACCATTTTAGGTGAAATATAACTGAGACTAGCTACTAGATCAATTAAAATAGTTATAGGGGTTTGGTTTATCATACCCTCTACTTCCACCATGGAAGTTTGATATTTTGCTTGTCGATTCTCCAAGGCTGCATTGATTCTGGGCATAGTCCTCACTAATTCTCCAACAGTCATCTCCTTCTGTATGGTATGAATATTACTGACAGTATTTTTCCGATTAGGACAGACTAAAGCATAATGTGGGCCATTACACTCCCAACACTTTATAGGTTCTTTGCGCGTTCAAAGTTCTTGGTGTAATTACCATGGTTATTAGTAAATTCTTTACCCTTGGAATTATTCTGATTGCTTGGTGAATTATTCTTATTCCCTTGGAAATTCTTGTTAGGAAAATTTATGGCCTTATTGTTCTTAGAATTTCTGTTGGGAACAAATTCTTTCTTCTTTTGATCATACTCGTTATTATTCTTCTTGGCCTTCCAGTTGGCCATGCTTTCCTTCTTCCGATTCTGTTCATAACAGAAGTTGGCTTTCCTCATAGCTTCTTCCAAAGTATTTGGATTGTCATACTCAATCATGTCCTTAATATGATAAGGTATACAGTTGAGGAATCATTGTACCTTTGGTTTTTCATCTACAAGGTATGGCACATACCTAAGCAGACTTAAAAACTTACTGTTTAGATATTTCATAGTCATTGATCCTACTTTAAGCTCATAGAATTCTTTTGCTCTCTCCTCATAGTACTGCTCAGACATAAATTTCTTTTTAAAATACCTCTTGAAGGTACTCCAATTTACGTTTTTTTTTATTCCCTTCACTCTCTTCAGGTCCTGCCACGAAATATCAACCTTTCCTGAGGGCTTGTAGATATTGATTCTAACCTTTATATGGTTAGAATAGTTATAAATATGGAAGTACTTCTTCATCCTAGATAACTAGGATTTCGCTTCCTCTCCCTTCTTAGTCTCTCCACTGAATGTTGGTGGTTTTATCTTTTTGAATTCCCCAAAAATTTCCTCATAGGGCTTATATTTTCTCTTTTTAGTATAATGGTTATCATCACTACTATCACTAGTGGAATAAAACTTACGTTGCTCACCAAACACCTCTAAAGATGAGCCGCTTTCATTTTTAGTCTGTTTAATCTTTTTATATTTTGTTGATGATTTGTATCTTTCGATTCAGTTCTTTTAAACCTACCTTCAGTTTGAAACGTTTCTATTAGGATCTTATTCAGCTCCTCCTGATCCCTCAGAATTCTTTCATTCTCTCATTTAATGGATTCCATTTCAGATTTTAAGTCTTTCATGATTTGTAACAATTCTAAGAAATTGGTGGTTAGATCTTCTTGTATAGGGTCTCCTGGTAAGTTTTCTGGTTTAGTAAATGGAGATTCTTCTTCCACATATTCGTCCAACCTTTCCATACCTGTTGTTAAACTTCAGAAACAATTTCTCTGTTGAATAACATTTACAAGAAAAATACATCAGCAAAATAATTCAAAATCACTATTTCATAAAAACTAGTTGGGCTTCATCAAGGCCTAGTATTTGAACCTTGTGCTCTGATACCACATGTCAAAACCCCAAATTTTCACAAAAAAATATTTTTTTTTATGTAACATAAACTGTTTATAGTTGCAATTAGATAACTGCTAACCGCTAATAGAAAGAATGAAATAGTTAACAAAAGTAACGATTAACTTAAACACATATAGATCAATACTATTTTAATTTCGATATGTTATGTAAATAATCTACATTAAGTTATTTTTAGCTGTATTGATAGTGTGATTTGTCAAGTAGGTGAGAAGTTGCTTTCTAGTTGGGGCTTACTTAGCAATTGCTAACTTACCTGGAATTCTAGATCTTACAGGCTTGACAGGTAAATTTTGAGCCAGCAAGAGTTAATCTAGATATACTTCTTTTACCATAATATACTGCTAGAGTAAAAGTTCACTTAGTAGAATTTCAAGGTACTACAAGGTAAAGTACCTTCTCCTTATTTGTGTTGCAACTATATCAGTATTTAAATGCATGTTGTTATGATCAGTATCTTTACACTATTGATTGTTTATTATAAGAATGACTGCTACTTAGATTAAACATCTTTCTATCATTACTCTAAGCTATTTTCGGTCTTTAGCAGAGCTCAAGATTTAGCATATCAGTACTCTTACTGAAACTAAAGTTTATTGTTGTTACTATTTATAAAATTACAACACTCCTTATAAGTAATGAACAGACCTAAGGATTTCCAAGAAGCAAACTTATACAGAGCTCTTAGCTTCACCTTTTATTTAGCTTCAGTAGAGGAAGTTTAAGAGCTTCTAATTGCATTATATTTATAAGTGATCCTCTGCATGAATAACATCAAGTTCTGACTTATATTTTCATGTTTTCTTAATGACCAAATAATGCGATGAAATTTACATTATCCTACTATTTACTTTATAAGTAAAGGTGATGCAATAAATTCCTAGATAGTTTACTATCTTAAACTTCCAAGTCCAACCTATCCTTGGTTTGATTCATCTTAGAGCTTGGTATCTCATGAATACTAAATATCATGTACTTATAAGAGATTTATCTTACTCCTAGTACTGAAGGCCACATTAAAGAGTAAGAGCTATCATAGTGTATATATGTTATTTATTTATATATACACCTTATTGATTTATATCTAGTTCTAACAGCTTAAACATTCATAGTCCATGGTTATATAAAGGGTCAATAGAGGCATTAACAATCCTGCTCAAAAATTCTATTATACCATCGATCTTTTTTTTAAAGTTTGATTAAGAAAGATTATAAGATCTTTATGAAACAAGGGCTTCGATGCGATACACAATTTGGTTCTTTACCAAAGAAGATTTCAAGGTTTATGATATAATGTTTATCAATACTACCAAAAACCTTGTTAATTAACATGGATCGACTTCATAGATTATCATTTGAAATGATGCGTTATTGAATTTGTATATTACGTTGTTATTATAGTCATTATTTAAATCATTGTAAATTATTTGTTATCCCGACAATGCTGTGACAACTATATCATTCGACCCATTGTGGATGGAAATATTTGGTGGGAACATGGAACGTTTACCACCGTGCAATACATAACTTAAAAATCTCACGAAGTAACCGTAGCTCTCATTCTTATCAATGGTTTTTTGTCTAGCTCTGTCTGGTTCGTTGCGGTCATGAGGGATCCTTTGTCTCATCTCTAGCTCCTTTGTCTATGTAAAGAGAAGTGTTGCCACTCTATTGTGAGAATGGAGAGTCATACAGTTTGCATTTGATTTCTTTCTGCGTTCATTACGTTGTTGTGCGTGTAGTGGTGCTCTATCAGTAGTTGTAGTGTCAATTTCTTTCATGGCCTTTGCCCAGGCTTACTCCTGCTTTCGTTGTCAATGTAGTATGTATCGTGAGCCTTTCACCTCTGTCACTTGTAAGCACAAGGGTTTTGGGTTGTTTCTTGTGCTGGTTTGTTGTGCTAGTTTGTTCCTTGATGGCTTTGGATTCCTTCATTTCCAGGTAAGAAATTTGAGTTACAAATTATACAAATTATAGTTACATCCTTTTTCTTTTATATTTAAGTTATCCATTTCTAACTAAACCCTTCTGGTTTTTGCTTGCAGGATTGTAGTTCGAACAGACTTGGAAAGAATCCACCATATTTGGATTTCCAACAAAATCTACGGGTAAGCCCCGGTTACAATGTGACTCCTTCGTGCCTATACAGATTAGAGGAAAAGGGGTTTCAGTTGGAGATGTAAAACAATATCAGTTCCTTCAATGTTTTTAATTGTTTAGCTCAGTTGTTAATACGTATTGTGGTCATAAGCCCTTGCTTGCAGCAGGGTTGCTCCGGCCATAATGCCATGACTTGTATCACCTTTTTCTTGTCTTATTAAAGATATGTAGCGAATGAGGTTTAATACTTGACTGTTAGTTTGTTTCAACCCATGCCACGATGCTGGGTACACCGGCCATGAGCTGGGTGTTGTAAATTTGTTATATTTTTAAGCCTCTCAGCCTGACAGAGTAATATACTTGGTTTAAAGGTTTTTTTTTAGCGTTGAGCTCTGTCTGGAATATGAGATGGTTTTTTTAAAAGGATTTTAATACATTAGAGCTCCGTCTCATTTATACATCAGTTATAGAACCTGTAGGTTAAGGCTTGTGTAATTTTGGGTCTTTCCTTCCTCGACTGTGAATAATAATGATTATTTGATTTAATATTTTTCTTGTAATTAAATAAATATAATTTGAGGACTGACAGTTCAGTCGTAATGTAAATTTTAAATGATTAAGCTTTCCAGCTAGGATAGATTATTAGGGTTTAGTATAAAAGGACCCTTAGATAAATATAACCTTCAATCTATTAGTGGTAATGGTTTCGGTTTACCTATTTTCATTGTTACAATAATTTGATATTGTTTATCGTGTATTAAGTATTGTCTTTTCTTTTTAAATAAAGAGTTTTATAAATGCTGTAATTTCTTAGCTTATTTCTATTTACTGTTTATCTTTAAATTCCTATTTGTTTATTGCTTTGTTAGTTAGTAAAGTTCCAGGCTGTTTTAATTATTAAAACAGTGACTATGTATCCTTGTGTTGAGGCCTGGAAAGTCGCAGGCGGAAACAGTAAGGGATTCTCCCCAATCAACATTCCCAACTAGCCCGTTGACTATTTGGAATAGGGAATCCGTCCGGTTTGCGGTCCGGCTACCGTAGGTCAAGTAACAAACAAGGGATTTACCGGTTGCAGCCCGGCCCACCGAGTTTTTGTATTTTGACTTAAAAGAATGATATGCACGTGCCTAACTAAATGCAGGCTGGTCAAAAACAGGGAGCGGTCAGAAAGTGATGCGCAGGTTCTTACCTTTCGTCTTGCTCACAAGCATTCAACCGGATACAAAAGAAATAAGCTGAATATCTACACTATCCCTAGGGAGCATGGTTATCATTTTGACTGAGCAATACATTATCATATACAGTAAGAAAAATCACAGATAGCTGATACTTCTCCTAAAGCACATGAACGCTTACAAATATTCAAATAACCAGATAGCCGATCATTCTATAACAACATTTATTGCTCTTAGTGAAAATATATCCCAGAAAAACTACTGAAGAACATTTAACAAGAATGTAGGTTCAAAACATCAAATATTCTTACAGCAAATGAAATACAGCTGAAAACGAAATAGTTCCTCTTCAACATTATTCATTGAATTGCATTGGTACACTCCACTTCTTTACTCTTTCCAGTAGACAAAATTGCAGTTCACTTAGCAAAACGAAGTAGTTCCTCTTACAAGCCAACAATTACAAAATTTTCTAAGGGAAAAAGCCCCTTTTTAGTCTTCATTCCCTCGATTTAAATTACAGCTGCTTCCCCTTGGGTTGCTCTCAGCGTGTGACCTTTCAGCGCCCTTGACGATTCCTTTTCTTCTCTGGTCGTTGCGTTTTCCTTAATCATTTCCATAGGTGTTTTACCTCCTGACAGTAACTGCTGAAAACGCCGCGTCGATGCCTCTATCATCCGTTTGGGTTGTCCTTTTCCTCGTCATAGGCCACTCTAGCGATCTATGGGATTCTCCCTTCATATAACTTTAGGGCATTATCCACTAACCTGAGACATTAAGCATCGAAAACTTTTAACTATGATGAAAAATCCATAAAAAGCTGGCCTGGTTCATCCAGGCGAGAACTCACGGTAAAATGAATCGGCGGTCGGGCGATACTTGGATCGGATGGGCTGAGAATACTGCATTGGATGGGAAAGGTTTCAGGAGCCGCAACGGCGGAGGAGCATAAGAAGCGGGTGAGTGACAACGCAGGCGACCACGGAAATCGGATGCCGAGAAGGAACGTATCGGAAGCTAGATTGCTCTGCCACCCGCAATGGCGGAGGGGACAAATGCTGAAGACAGGAGATGGAGGCTAAAAAAGACAAAGCTCAGGTGTCGGATGAAACTCGCGTCGGCAGTTGACTTCATCCCCCCGGCCGCAACGATGGGTAAGTAGAAACTCAGGAGCAAGCGGTTTGAACCAATGAATCGGGCGTCGGATGAAACTTCAATCAGGAGGGTAGTTTGATCTGGGAGCCGCAACGGCGGGTGAGTGAGGACTCAACATCTTCCGAAAGAGACCCGATCCAAAGAGAAAACCAACAGCGCTAAGGCCCAATTGTGGCCGAAAATCAATTTCCTTCGTTAAGGCAAAATTTTCATGCTCTACGGGTACTAAAACAGACCACGCGACTCAAGCTAAACTGAACGAAGCAATCAAAAGGGTGGGCG
>LPNX010895832.1:58402-83860 GCA_001517045.1 Pseudotsuga menziesii | reverse complement strand
CATGGGAGGTACCGGGTAATTGTCTTTGTCTGAGGCGCGATTTAGATTTCTGAAGTCCACGCACAGCCTAATCTCTCCCGATTTTTTCCTGACAGGCACCAAGTTTGACACCCATTCAGAATGCCTGACTTTAAAGATAATCCAAGCGTCCAGCAGTTTCTTCACCTCGCTTTGAATTAGTGGTTCCAGCTTTGGGTGCATCTTCCTCAACGGCTGCTGATATGGTTTGACGCCTGCTTTTATAGGAATGAAATGTTTGATGATATTAGTGTCATAAGTTTTTAAATCTGCATACGTCCATGCAAAGACATCTTTGTACTGTTTAAACAAACTAAGGAACTTGTCTCTTTCTGCTGGTGAACAACATTTGCCGAGGTTCACAAACTTGGGCTCCGTTTCAGTCCCTAATTTTATTAGCTCGAACTGTAAAGTTGAGCTGTGTGTCTTCACGTTAGTGGGTCTCCTAAATTTCTCATTCAAGTCAAACATTTTCTCCAGCGTCCTGACTCCTTTGGGAATGAAATTGTCATATTTCATTTCAGCCTGATGTTCCTCATCGTCTATCATAGCTCCTTTAAAAGTCTCATCATTTGTCAAGCATTCGATTATTTGCTGATCATCATCAAATACTCGCAAGTTGGTAATCATGTCGGGTACCGATGGCTTGAAAAGCAATTCGATAGAGCATTTGTTATTAGTGGGAACCAACCTGGCAGCTGACGTATCTAAAAGATCAGCGGCTGCATTTTTTATCCTTAGAGTTGAAATAATGTTAAATGCATGAAAACATTTAAGCAATTCCCATACCTCGTTTTGGTAAGCTTTCAAATGAGGGGAGATACAGTGTATTTGATTTTTTATCTGCTTTACAACTATTTCTGAGTCCCCAAAAACTTTTAAATTACAAACCTGTAGCTCAATCGCTTTCTTGAGTCCCTGTAGTAATGCTTCATACTCAGCTGTATTGTTAGTACACTCAAATTCTAACCTACAGGACAAGAAGTATTTATTTTTTGTGGATCAATAAGGATGCAGCCGGCCCCTGACCCTTCTAATGTTTTTGAGCCGTCGAAATATGAAGTCCAGATAACATTATCTACTGGAAATGAATCTACTCCTACAGCTAAATCTACTATTTTACAGTCAAGCTCATCAGCCTGAGAAAAACGAAGGAGATCAGGCTGGGTGTTAGGTGTGTTGCTAGCCTCTTCTGCTTGATAATTCCCTGGTTCTAGTTCAAGAAAGTAGTTTCCCAATACAGATTCAACTGGTACATTCTTCCCATCCAATTGAGTGACATTGTACTTCATATGAGGTTCTCTCAAAACCTTGATTTGATTAGGACTCCCTTTGTACGGCAACGAAAGATGTGACCAATCTGTGGCGAAATACCCATTTAATTTGGCCGACCAATCTCTGCTCAAGACCAAGCCATAAGCATCTAGTATGTCAGCCACTACAATGTTGATGACTTGGCACACTCTATCATCGGATGCCAGGCGAATTAGGACGTCCTCCATTTAACCAATCACCTTGACGTCTGTCCTATCCAATTGCACCACCCTCCATGTGGATGGCTTAGGCTGCCCATTTATTTTTTTGCATACCGATATGGGCATGACATTAATTGACGCCCCTGAGTCTACTAGACAATTGTGCATGTTATGATTGAAAACTTCAAATGTCAGGAGGAAAGGTGGATGTTTAGTTTTAGACATACCTCCGGTGCTAGTCTCTCCGATTTCTTCTTCATCCCGGGGCTGATTTTCAGTGGGCAGCTTCTCTTCAGCCGTTTCAAGTGCCTTCAACAGTTTTTCTTTCTGTTGAGGTACTTTGCACATTTCGAACAATGGGACGTTTTCTTTCACCTTCTTCAAATCTTCAACAATGTCATATTCAATTTGTGATCTAGTAGGCTGAGATTTACTAGCACTCACGTTCTCTTGATCTGACTCAGGCGATGTTCTGTTTTGTCTAGGGTCTTGGCTGGTAATAGTGAATTCTGGTATCTGATCATCCAAGGCCTTGTTTTGAAACTTCTTCCTGACATTCCTTTGCAGCCTCCTAATCTTTGGGAGTAACAAACTGTCATCACTAACCATCCCTTTACTCCTAGTTGTCACGTTAGCCTCCCTGACCCCTTTGCGTCCTTGAGTATTTTCCTCTTCAGCGTCGAGCACGGAAATAGAACTCCATAATGTCGTAGTCTCTTCCTCCTGTTCTTTTGTAGAAGTGGAAGTAACATTTTCTTTCCTCTCCTCGTCATCTTCTTCTGTCAGCCTGGAATCCAACATCTGATTCATGACCAACGTCATTGAATTTATCCATTGCGGATAGTTCTTCTCTGAGTGAGGCTGCTGATGAATAGTACAGAAGTTTTCCATACCTATGTCTGTCAAATTCATGGATGCATTCCTTTGAGGAGGAGGAGGGGCCTTATTGCTGTCTTCTCTTTTCTTATAGTATGGCCTGTAAAACTTTTGTGCTTCCTTTTCTTTCTCTAAATCTATAATCTTGTTAGAAAGCTTTTGCACCATTTTGGCCATACCTTCATAGTCTGGTGCTTTCTCCTCTTTGGGCTTAGTAAACAGTAAGGTTTTCATTTTCTCCCCTGACTGTTCAGGATAATCTTCGACGCTCTCCCTTTCAGCCTCCACCACTTCTGCCTCTTCATAAGTCTCTGTCAAAGTAGGCTTGGCCCTACCTTTTGCAAACATGGCTAAATCAGGACCCAAAGCTGAAGTATAGTATTCAATCAGTACTTTGTCTGAAGGTTTATCTATTTCAGAGAAATTTTTTAGATATGCTGCAAACCTTTGTGTAAAGCTGTGCACCTTTTCTTTTTTTTCTTTCTTTAATGCACACAGTCCTTTCATGAGGGCGGCGTGAGTCTTTTGGATAGCATACTTACTTCTGAATATTCTCTCGAAAGTATCCCAGTCTGGGATAGAATTGGCGGGAAATCCAAAATACCACGAAGCCGCAGCTCCTTTGAGGGTATGAGGGAACAATCTACAAACCACATCTTCATGCTCCCCTGCCTTCAGTCCTTCTATAGCCAAATAAAAAATCTGTAAGTGATCATCCACTAATATCTTCTCATTTGGGTCGAACGTAGGTAATAACTTTTCGAAGGCTTGAGGTAGGTCATGCAATGGCAGGGTCAGATTCAGCGGTGACTTGGCTTTCCATGCAAGTGGTGGAGGATTAGGTGGGGGTTGATTGGCGTTAACACCGGCCATGAGTTGGGGTGGAGAATGCGGAGGTGAACCAACAGGGGTGTGGGGGCGTGAACCAGGAGGGGTGCGAATACGAGAACTGTAAGGAGTGTCTGGACCTACTTGGTTCAAAGGCAATTCAACCTCCTGTAGGGCGGCTTCCACAAGTTATTCCCAGTCTCCTACTAACACCGAATCTTCACTTAAAGGACGGTCCTTCTTCTTGTACTCTCTTCTAGGCAATTCGGGAATAATTGGAAACCCTCCAATCTTCTTTACATAAGCACGGGTATGTCTTCTTAGATCATTTATGATCTCGTTGCGAATAGGGTATAGATGTTCTCTGTTTTCTTCTTCTGGAAATGGATTATGTGGTCCACTACTTTCAAAACTGTAACCAGCGGAATGTTCTCTGTAAAACGGGTTTCCTCGGCCATCCATCCACTGGCGGCCCTCCTTCTAGTGCCAAAACTGTTGAGGCCTAGAAAGTCGCAGGCGGCAACAGTAAGGGATTCTCCCCAATCAACGTTCCCAACTAGACCGTTGACTATTTGGAATAGGGAATCCATCCGGTTTGCGGTCCGGCTACCGTAGGTCAAGTAACAAACAAAGGCTTTACTGGTTGCGGCCCGGCCCACCGATTTTTTGTATTTTGACTTAAAAGAATGATATGCACGTGCCTAACTAAATGCAGGCTGGTCAAAAATAGGGAGTGGTCACAAAGTGATGCGCAGGTTCTTACCTTTCGTCTTGCTCACAAGCATTCAACCGGATACAAAAGAAATAAGATAAATATCTACACTATCCCTAGGGAGCATGGTTATCATTTTGGCTGAGCAATACATTATCATATACAGTAAGAAAAATCATAGATAGCTAATACTTCTCCTAAAGCACATGAATGCTTACAAATATTCAAATAACCAGATAGCCGATCATTCTATAACAACATTTATTGCTCTTAGTGAAAATATATCCCAGAAAAACTACTGAAGAACATTTAACAAGAACGTAGGTTCAAAACATCAAATATTCTTACAGCAAATGAAATACAGCTGAAAACGAAATAGTTCCTCTTCAACATTATTCATCGAATTGCATTGGTACATTCCACTTCTTTACTCTTTCCAGCAGACAAAATTGCAGTTCACTTAGCAAAACGAAGTAGTTCCTCTTACAAGCCAACAATTACAAAATTTTCTAAGGGAAAAATCCCCTTTTCAGTCTTCATTCCCTCTATTTAAATTACAGTTGCTGCCCCTTGGGTTGCCCTCAGCGTGTGACCTTTCAGCGCCCTTGACGATTCCTTTTCTTATCTGGTCGTTGCGTTTTCCTTAATCATTTCCATAGGCATTTTACCTCCTGACAGTAACTGCTGAAAACGCCGTGTTGATGCCTCTATCATCCACTTGGGTTGTCCTGTTCCTCGCCATAGGCCGCTCTAGCGATCTATGGGATTCTCCCTACATATAACTTTAGTGCATTATCCACTAACATGAGACATTAAGCATCGAAAACTTTTAACTATGATGAAAAATCCATAAAAAGCTGGCCTGGTTCATCTGGGCGAGAACTCACGGTAAAATGAATTGGCGGTTGGGTGATACTTGGATCGGACAGGCTGAGAATACTGCATTGGATGGGAAAGGTTTCAGGAGCCGCAACGGCGGAGGAGCATAAGAAGCGGGTGAGTGACAACGCATGCGACCACGGAAATCGGATGCCGAGAAGGAACGTATCGGAAGCTAGATTTCTCTGCCACCCGCAACAGCGGAGGGGACAAATGTTGAAGACAGGCGACGAAGGCTAAAAAAGACAAAGCTCGGGCGTCGGATGAAACTCGTGTCGACAGCTGACTTCATTCCCTCGGCCGCAACGGCGGGTAAGTAGAAACTCAGGAGCAAGCAGTTTGAACCAATGAATCGGGTGTCGAATGAAACTTCAATTGGGAGGGCATTTTGATCTGGGAGCCGCAACAGCGGGTGAGTGAGGACTCAACATCTTCCGAAAGAGACCCGATCCAAAGAGAAAACCAACAGCGCTAAGGCCCAATTGCGGCCGAAAATCAAATTCCTTCGTTAAGGAAAAATTTTCATGCTCTACGGGTACTAAAACAGACCACGCGACTCAAGCTAAACTGAACGAAGCAAGCAAAAGGGTGGGCAATCAAATTCAAATGCAAAGATATGCTCAAAGGAGCCAAGCTTTCAACAATCGATCCCAGCAAATAATGGTGAGGAGGGGTCCCAGAGTTTAAGTGAAAAACTAAAATCGGGGAGAAAGGTTGCGGCAGCAACACCTTGATTACCTTCTTTATTTATAATAGTTAAGAAATTAGTTAGGGTTTCATCCCTACAGTTTTATCTTTTCACATATAAACCTGTCTAATAATTATAAGATAGTTTCTTCGTAATGAATATTAGTTATATACTAGTTATAATTATAATTTAATTTATTTTCTTCAATAAACTGTCTAGTGGAAAATTGCTCAGAGTTTTAGCAATGAATAAGCATAATTTCTGTAACTAAGTTTACTCTTTTTAATCTAAGTACTTTTAAATTTAACCCTAGTTGTTTATAGTAATTACTAGTTCTATATTAAATTGATATTGTTATAAAATAAACAATAAGATTAATAGCTTATTTTTTTACTTAACTGAATATAACATTGTAACCCTACTGTGTTTCATTTAGTTATTCACTGAAAATAGAAGAATAAAAACCTATCTTAACACTATTTAACCTCCATAATATCTTCACTTGAATAAAGTTACTCCACTATCTATAAATACACAATATTATCTACTAAGATATTCTTTTATTGCTTATTCGTTCTACATGTACTAAATTTCTGCTATTTCTTTTCCAATATGTTTACATAAATAAACTTGTTAGAATAATAAACATAGATAACGAGATCGCTGTTCCTTTTTTTAATAATAACCTACCTATTGAAATAAATTACTCTGCTAACTACGAAATGCAGAACCATATCTATTACATTCAGTCTCTTAACAATTTCTTTCATCTACTTTAAATACTCTATCTGTGCTGGAGTACGGCCTGGTCCTTCCAGGTGTGGAAAAACACAGACTAGAATTATTTTCCATTTTATCAATTTACACACTGAATATTTAACATTCATTTAACAGTCAGATTCAGATTTATCTATCTAACATAGTAAAACAAATAATGTAGAACTTGATTAGGATAGACAACAACAACGTTAGGAGGCCATTCCTCCCTAACAAACTCCTGGAGAGCACTCAAACAACACTTCCTTAGGACCCTCGATCCTATTATTGGTCTTCTTGGCTAAGAACTGGTGGAGCATGCAAACAGTAGGCTGATCCAATAACTTGTAAAACACCCTGCACTCAGCAGTAAGATCTTTCGGCCTAAAAGATACACTAGATCACTCAACAGTTATCCCCTCAAACCCTTTCCACAATTCCCTTTGCTCATCATGCAACATTGTTGGTCTGTCGTGGCGCTTAGCCTCAGGCCCTGTGGTCTATGAAATTCTCTCCGGACAACCACATTTCGAAGGTAATACCTTGACTCTTGGTTGCTATTACTTTGGATGGAAGGAAGGAACGATAGGAACGCTCTCTTGTCGCAGTAGAAAGGATTGTGACACCTTGCAGTGAGAAATTGCTATTCTTAGTTCAATTTACAAAAAATTTCCCTCGAGAGATAACATCTTTTGCAATGGGTAGGCTTTCGATATCTCACATTCTGTTAAGTTTTTTCTTAATAGGTTTTCAAGCTTAAATATTGCTAGTTATAGTTTCGATCAAGAACAGGGAATGGACCACGCAGGAGATAATGCAGCTCTCGCAGACTTGAAGGCAATCCTTTGGCATTTATATGAAATGGTGGCTCTAGGAATCATGGACAACAAGGAGACAACCAAAGAGGTAAAAAATCTTGTTGATGTGGTTGGATATACATCTTACCAAATAATAAATCATGATGCTAAAATAGATGATAATGTAATGAATTTGAAGGAAATCTTCGAGAAAGTAGACCGTATTCAGGAGGATCTTCAGTGCCTATTGCAAATGAATCAGGGAATCCAAGCTCATGAAAATCTTCCCGTAGCAGTTCAGCACATGGAGGAGGGATCTGTCACTCAGCCCGTGGGGCATCCAGGAAACCCTTAATGTGTCTGATAATAGTTTATGTTTTTTCTTACTACTTAACCTGCAGTACATTAACGTATATAGTACTTCTGTAAGTAATCGTAATGTAAGAACATTGTGCGGAATTTTAAGGTCTAACCTCTGGCCTAATTTTGTCTGTTTTTTCTCTGATTAGCAAGAACTCTATAGATGCTATTTTTTTATAATAAATGACTATGCACAGCCTATTTAATATTACTCATTTTTTAGTTTCTGCTAAAAAAAATATTAACTCAGCTTTTTCATGGTAGAAATTTATGTGCTATTCCTTCATCCCAATATTAACACTTTTTTTTAAAATTTATTTAATGATGTTTTTAATTATTACATTAAAAACGATATGTGATATACATAATATATATCATAACAAACTATTAAAAATAAGTTTACACGTATTTTTGAAGGTGTATTAAAACGAAGAAAAATATATATATATATATATATATATATTAATTTATAGTTCATATTTATATTTTAAAATTAAGTTATATTTGTAATATATATATATAAGAAATGACAAGTTATTCATTTAAATTTAACTTTATGTTTAAAATTCAAAATTATAAATACATTGTTTAAAAACATATTTTCAATATTGAAAAAGTAATTTATGTTTCAAATTTCAAAATTAATATATTTTATTTTATGAGTACATTACTTTATAAGTACATTCATCGTATTATATTCAAAATTAATTTATGTACTCAAAAGTACTTTACTTTTAGTCATATCAAAGATGATTTTTTTATTGTTTTTGTTTTAGACATCTTTTCAATTTATCTCAACCATAGTTGCATTGGTCATAGTGTAAGAGATGAGTTGTAAATATACCTTCCCCATAAAATGCCTAACTCATAATATTTTATTATATCTCTTATGAGGCCCATTTTAGACCTCAAAATTCCCCTAATGGGAGACTATATAGGTCCAAAATGGAAATTTCAATATGAACATTATTGAAGATATTGTTGTGAGAGGGAGATTGCAGATGATATTGATATCCAAGAGGAAGCTAAGGTGCTAGATGAAGATAAACACACGAAGTTGAGATGCCAAATAAATATAAACATATGAATTTAAGATTCCAAATGAAGATAAATAATGTTAAAGTAGACTTGATAGAATGTTAGGTTGGTCCAACAACCAAAAAATACAGGTCGGACCAATAAAGGTGGCTTAAAAAAATATGAATAAACATAAATGAGGTGCAGTTTTCAAGACAATCAAGCAAAACTGGGTCTAAAATTAAAGAATTGTGCCGAGGATAAAATATACTAGTTTTTAAGGATCCAAGTAACACCTTTCAAGGTGACTATGACAACAAGAAAGGGATATATTTTGATCATTTAGGACAATTTTAAGGGCTGATTTTGAGGCAGATTTCAAGGTGACCTTGTGACAATTTTGGAGATGCTTCTGTTAAATGTACAACATCAAGAATCATTCTCCATGAGAATTGTGTTGTATCAAGTCCAGAACTTATGTTGTATTAAGTTCAAAAACTTATGTTGTATTAAGTTAAGAGACTTGTGTTGTATCAAGTCTGAAACTTATGTTATATTAAGTTCAGGAAGCTTTTGTTCTATCAATATAGGACATTGTGTTGTATCAAGTCCTACTTATGAAATATGTATGTACTATGATCTTGTGTTGTATCAATATCAATACCTTGTGTTGTATCAACGTCGAAACCTTATGTTGTATCAATATTGGAGTCTTATGTTGTATCAAGACTGGTCTTGTGTCATATCAAGACCATATATGTTGTGTTGTATCAATATATGACTTGTGTTGTATCAACTCGTGAAGTTCTACTATGTGATGTATTACTAATCATGGTCATTCGAGATGGATAAATCTATTACGTTTCCTCTAGAGACTGATCAGATCCAGAGTGAATTACTTTAGCATATGACTATATGGTTCGAGGTAATATATATGATCATCAGTATGTGTGACAATTATTCTGATTATAATATGATATGATAGATGATTAAACATAGACCATGCAGTAAGATAAAGAGATAAGAAATAAATATATTATGAGAGAAAGATAATTCAAAGTTAACTCAAGTTATACAGATTCAATTAAATATGAATGCCTCAATTAGTGCTTTAGTTAAAGCATCGGTTGAACTAATAATGATCAACATTAATTTAAGTAAATAAGAGCTCAGTGTTCATCAATCAACAAGATTTAGTTAATAATGATTGACTACATGATTAAATAAAGATGGAATAGTTAACTAAAGTGCTTACACTTTAGTTTGACTAACAAAAGACACTTAAGTTAATCAAAGGACGAAACTTCGGTTAAGAAAGTGTGTTGCATGCGACAATTGAGTTATTGCACTATGACACTTATGTTAGCCTATTAACTAAGTGATCAATATTTAGTTAGAGATTGAGTTCACTCCAATGTCAGTTAACTATCAGTTAAATTCCACGATTGAAGGTATGCCGCATTAGTTGTGCATGATGAATATTCAATGCATGGATTGATTATTCCATAAAGGAAATTCAAAATTGTAATGTATGAGTGGATAATTCTCATGCAACCATTCACTAGGGTTTGCATGATAGACATTATGAATTTTTATTAATACGCTAGGCATATGGAAAGTTCACACAGTTGTAAGAGTGGATCTCTCTTCTCTATTGCTCTGTATTCTCTCTTATCGGGAAATATGCTTATGTTTTAAAATTCATTGTCAGCAATCTATATATTATACTCTGAAGAATTGTTGGGGTTTTTCACCCTCTTTGTTATGAGTATTTTCCCCAGGGTACATCTTGTGTTGTGGATGAATGATTGTGTGTGATTGAATTGTCATTTGTTACAGGTCCTTAGCATATCATTGATAAAAGTTTTAAATTTCATGCATCTCCATTGTTGTTCAAAACATTAACAACTTTGAGGGTTGATATTAGGATGATTTTGGATTAGATTTCAAAGTGATATTGTGACTATTTTGGAGATGTTTTAAGGATTGATTTTGGAGTAGATATGAAAGTGTTATTGTGACAGTTTTGGAGATGTTTTAAGGGATTATTTTGGAGCATATTTTAAAATTTCAAGAATATTATATCAACAAATCTAAACCTATTTGTATCTTGCCGAGTCAGTGCTCAGTTGAGAATACTAGTGTCTCATGTAGGTTGGTGTCTACATAAATTGATACAAATAATTTTTTCATAGTTTTCTCTTGAAATAGTTTCCACATTAAATTCTATGTGTTATGATTTGTTTTTAGATGTGTTTACTACTTCATATTCAATGAATGATTAATGAATTATTTTATAAATTAAAGAGAAGTCTTATATTGATTCACCTCCCTTCTCAGTATAAGCATACGTTCAACAATTTGTGTCAAAGCAGGTTCCTTTGAAAACAATCCAACCACTTGAAGGTAATATCTTGTTGGGCCAGGAAAAGTGCACAAGGAAGAATGAGATGCGCAAGCAAGGAAGAAAAAGTGCACCCATGACAAGGGAAAAGCAGGTCAAGAAGGAAGCAAATGAACCGACGCAGAAAGATAAAGAAGGAAAGGAAACGCAAAGAAGAGAAAGCTGCGACAAGGTTGGTGCAATGAGGTAAAGCACATCCAGTGTCGGTAGAAGAGGCAGGTAGAAGAGTTAACATTGGACAGGAAGAAGTCAAGGAAGATTGTAGAAGGATGAACCAACAAGATATAGAAGGACATTTTTGCAACTAGTTAAGACTGGTGCATACGAGATGATGGATGTTTTCGTGGCTAGTTAAGCTTGTGGTTAATGCATGTAGGAATTTTGCGACTAGGAATGGGCTGGCATTTAATGTAACAGAGATATTTTGTAACCATTTGAGTCTATAATAACTGATTAGTACTTAGTCAACCTTGGGTGGTCTTGTAAATATTATAAATAGAAGGAACCCGCTTTGTATAAGGGTTTAGTTGATTAGATTAGATTTGGTTGGCTCTAGTGTTGTTGTTATTAACCTTGAGAGGTAGATTCAGTTAGATTTTGTTGTCGACTCAGAGGAGAGTCTAGTAGAAGGAGAAGGCTATTGAGCTACGGATCTTGCAACTGTGTATACAGACTGCTAGTCAAGTAGAAGAGTCAATCCAGACTGTGTGCGGATCAGTAGGAGTAGATAGAAGAATTAAACCAGAGAGCATGAGAGCAAGAACATTGAGTCAGAAAGACATATTTTAAGAAGATTCTACAAGTTGCAGGCTGCAAGGTGCTACCTATATTTCTCATGCCAGATGAAGAGCACCCTGGTGGTTTTTCCTAGATGGGTTTCCATGTTATTTCTTGTGTTATAAGGATGAATGTTGTTGAATGGTGAAGGTTTATGTGAATGTTTTCTTATCTTACATTATCACAGTTATAATTTTTGTTTAATGTATGTCGCATTATGAAAGAATGACTATTTAGAAGTATTGTTGAAATGTTGTGTATGAGTTCATGGTTAATCTACCAAGTATAAATATAATTCGCGCACTATTTGTAGAGTGTAAAGAATTGGTTGTGTCACACCATTGCACCAGTCATTAACATTTAAGGACACTATCGTGTTGCGCGGGTGACCTGTGGCACGTGGTTGCATCATTGTCGTAGAGTGAAATACTCCATCCCATTGTCTTTGTCGAGCACCTTGGTTGCATTCTAGGGGACTACAATCCCTCACCAACTACAGAAACATGGTTCTGGAAGTTCCCATTAATATATATTAGGTGAGACTACGCCTATCTCATGGGTGTTGCCGACTGATCTTGCTCTGTTCAGACAATTTCTTTTGGTGTCTTGTTGGTATTGTGTTGTTGATTTGAACCGTCGGTCAAGACAAGAAAGAGAAAGAGGCCAGCAAATGGTTCTGTTGTCAAGACATTAACCATTTGAGTCAAGGGAAATGTTGTGGCATCCAATGAAGAATGAGATAGAGGACTGGTTGGAGTCTAAGACACTAGCATTCACACAAGGAGAGATCACAGGATCTTAGTTGAGCACAAAAAACTGGGTAGACGAGTACATATATTCTAATATTCATGAGATATTCTTTGTAGAGTTTCCCATTGTATTGCACGAGTGGCTATCAAGATTGGAAATAAGTTAGAAAAAATTCCAGAGAAGAGAAGCACTCAATTGGAGTGATCAGTTGGTGCGCGAAGTAACCAATGTAAGTAACACCATCTCTATAGCTATTGATTTTTGGGTTGACAATATTTTGCAAGGATATATTATTGAGTTTGTAGTAGAGGCTATAACCTCGTATAGTGAGGTTGAAATAAAAGTTTTCCAAGGACCCTGAAGAAGAAATTTGTTATCTATCAGTACATGGATCAAGATGCTCGTTTATGAGAAGGGTATCTTGCAGTTGAGTAGTTGAGTCGCATACACCAGAGGAAGGATATGTCACAGATGACTTGTTAAGAAAATAGGAAATAGTGAGTTTATATGTTCCTAGGAAGTAAAAAACTTTAAGTGGAAGATGGATTCCTAAGGAGTGAAAGGAGATTCAGATTAGGGAAAAGAAGAAAGACATGAAGGTCGACGAGCTCTTAGTCTGTTCGAGGCGAGTGAGAACGAACTGCAGTCATAGGTAGATGAAGGGTCTTGCGACGAAGAGGAGGAGTATAGCCTGATATCAGAAGGAGTAGAATACTCTGAAGAGACTGTCGAGTCACCAAGGTCAGGACACCACTACATCACACTAGGAGTATTGCCAAAGGTAATATCTAGAGCCTCATCTCCTGAAAGAGTTGCCAAGACTGGTAGTGATAGTACTGTGACTACCACATAAGAGAAAACACCTCTGTTAGGTTAGTCATCAGATAACCCAGATGCTAATGCAATGGCTATCGCGGATATTTGGTTACCTACATTCAATGGTAATGGAGAAAAATATCGAGAGCAACATTGGTTCATATGTGAAGTTATTTGGATGGTTCTCTTAGAGTTCAGAACGTGGACTTAAAGAAAGCGCAGATGATAATGACTCTAAGGGGTCGTGCACTTAACTGGTTTATGAAATTTTGCGTAGTACCACCAGGAACACCACAGAATACCCCTGAAGAGATACAATCCGCAATGATCTCTAAGCTCAGAAAACCTAAACTTGACTCGTAGTGTATCACCGAGATCAAGGAAATCAAACAAGCATTTGCAGAGTCAGTATGGCACTTTAACAAATGGTTCAAGACTTTGATGGCGAAGGTAAGTTTCCAGATGTCGGATGTACAACATAAAGAGTGGTTTATTGCTACACTACTACCACACATACGAGGCCCATTAATGCAACAAAATATCGAGTCGCAGACAAAAGTGCTAAAGTTGGTAGTGAAGTTAGAGGCCTCGCCAATTGGCAATGGTTTCGTACGAATGGTACAAAGTCAGTTGTCATTGGCTAACCTGACGATAACTACATGACATCAAGAAGGGTAAGGAATCCCATGAAGACTTATGGTGCAAAAAATGTAGAACGGATAGACACACGAATGATAATTGTCTGACCTTCATGAATTATGTCTCATTCGGTGTGCCAAACCCATTAAGTTCCCATGGACTACCCTGGTGTCGCATATGCCAAACAAGAGGACATCGCGACGAGGATTGTTTATACTTGCAAAAGATTGTAAGCACTCCTAGAAACCTATTCTGTAAATTCTACAAGTCAGTAGGGAATGAAGAGAAGGATTGCAGAGCCTACCAGCTCTTGAAGGAAATGGCGGTCGACACATACTTGATGAATAATGAGGGGTAGAATCAGGATGAACCAGCACAAGCATCATATCAGCCTATGCAGTTCTCTCCCAATCAGTATCAGAACCAGTGTCAGCCTCAGTATGCACCAAAACAACTACATACCCAGCAGAATCTTATGAACTGGTACGATGTTAGAATGGTTGTGCCTTGTATTTGGTAAAATGGCAACCCAAGTGGGGAATTGTTGTTATGTACTGTGTAATTTGCATACTATTTGTTTTCTCTGATTAAGGAGATTAGGTGCGTCTGTAGATGTATTCTATATGTTTCAATGTTGATGAATGATAAGAAAATGCCTTAGAATGCTGATGAAAGTATTGATACTAAACCAGTGAGTGTGTTCACACAAGTGTTTCCTGGTTGTTTTTAACGTCTGAAATGTCTTCTTATGAACATACTTGGATTGTGATGCCAGACCCGTTGTATACAGTATTAGATATCATGATATGTGTTTTTAGTTGGCTCTAACCTTAGCCAAACCGCTAAGTTTAGTCATCCCAGACTATGGCCTCTCTAACTCTCAACAAAGAGTGGACTTCAGGTCTACGTTAAAGTGGACTACATTGAAATTTCGTGAATACCAAGAGTTGTTTAATCCATGTTAATTGAATCCACAAAATGGCTTACAGCCATGGATATTGCTTCACCTAGATCCTGACTGTTGAAGTATGCGTCCCTTTAAACCATCGTGCCCCAAAAAGTGGTTTTCACACCTTCCATCTCCAAGCGCGATATCCAATAGGGAGGGGACACGTCATTTGTGCACATTTTCTATTGTGCACCACAATATTTTCCTTGTCCGTGCTACTTCTCCCTGCGAAATGGCTCACGGCCATTGACCTTCTCTGAGATCTATCCATGTCGTTCATCATGAAGGGGTTTTATCCACGATCACCTTTGTTTCTCAGCTCTTATCTCAAATGTTAGATTTAGTCAACGGAATTGTTCAGAGTGGTAGATCTGTCAGCCTTTTCCTTGGATCTATTGAAGCTACACGTCCTTTAACCCTCCTGTAATCTTCGTAGAATTGACCAATGCAAGGGTCAATTTTCTTTGCAACTCGAATCTTATCATTGCAGACCTATGAAGTTTAGAGTTAGCTAGCAAGCAGGATTATAGATTTGTTTATGAAAGTATGGTATGGGTGAACAGCTGTGTATTCTTATGTTCTGGATGGCCTGGGTTATGTAGTGTATTATTGGTATGGTACACCTACTATGTTGATGCCATGCATTAGGTTTTGTCATTTTTTTAGGAGAAGCACTCTTGGTCTATTGGGGATGGCTATGACTGCTTGGAATGCACCCACTTTGATTTTAAAACTCATATAAATAGTAGGTTTGATGGAGTTCTGGAACTGGAGACTTTGTCTCTATTTGATTGACTGTGACTAGTTTGGGCTGCCGTTAATGTCTTAACGTTTTTTGAAAGATTTGCTTGCTTACTGCATGTTTTCCTTGGTTGACTCACCCAATGTATTTGTTCCCAGGGGAGGCTTGAGTTATGTGCTGGGTTGAACCATCCTAGGCTTGGTGAAGTCCATGATTAATACCTACACTTACAAATGAGTTTGTTGCACTGGCTACTTTTCCCTACAAGAATGAACGGTGCAGAAATCTCTTATTTACCTATGAATGAGCTGAATGTTAGTAAAATCTTGTCACAGATTTCCAGTAGGGTGTACGATGGTTAAATGTTCCTATATTTTTCATCGGAATATGCCTAGAGTTTCCACTATTTTTGCTTAAGTTCGTGAAGACTAGAATTCTTGTTTAAGGGTCAAAATGCAGGTAAGTTGAAGTTGAGATGTATTTTCCCAACTTCTAGAATTCGGTTGTGGAAGGAAGAAGTCAAAAGTCAGAGAGTAAAAAAATGAAGGACCAAATAGCCGTTTCATGGATCTCCACATTCCACAGTTGGGGAAGGCAAGATCGACGATTGAGATTGACCCCGCAATATTGATGGTGCAAAAGAAGCCAACCAGAAGGTTGGAAAATGGGTAAAAGATGAGCTAGAACATTGGTTTCTGATTTCTGAGTTCCACAGTGGAAGGGAAGAAGGTGAGCCGAAATCTCTAAGAAAAAGTTGAGTTTCTGACTTCCAAGTTCCACAGCGGAAGGTGGAAAAGAGCCAAAATATCTAAGAAAAAGTTGGGTTTCCAAATTTTGAGTTTTGTAGTGGAGAGGAGAAAGGTGGAAAGTAGAAAGTGGTTAGGTGAAGGTAGTGATTAGTTGGTTTGCTTATTTTCAAGATCCATAGGTGGAAGGCGGAAGGGTGAAGTGTGGAGGGTGGAAGCATGGATGAAGGGTTTCGACGGATGTTAGGCTTCCGATTTCGAATTTTGCAGCGAAAGGTGGATGGGAAAAGTGTGGGAAGAAAAAGTCAGAAGGGTCAACTTCAGGGAGGTAATGACCTTTCTGGGTGCAAAAGTGGATTTAATCCTGGAAGATAATGTTTTCTATTTTCAAATGTATTAAGGTCAAATGTTTTAGAGATTATAGCCAAATTCTTGTAAAGAAATTATACTTAATTTTTTTTATATGCGTGTATTTACACAGGTCATTGGGGGACATTACAAATGTTATCTGAGCCACAGGTTCCAACGCTGTCACCTTTTGGGAACATCTAGTTCCACTACATCATTGAGAAAATGTTGTTATAGACATTAAAGTTTTGTTTGGAATGCTTAAAACAGAGCCACAGGTTTCAACCTTGTCACCCTTTTGGAAAATCTGGGTTTTGCTAGAACATGCCTAGTTAATAAATACCTTTTTCTAAATGATTACCATCTTTTGCTTGATGAGTCCTGATTGTGTATCGTGGTTGTGAATTAAATTGATGGATTATGATCAATGTACCCTAATGGGTGTATTATGGTTGATGAATTAGATGATGTAGTACAAGGGATGCTTGTATAGTAATTGATGCATGTATGGTTGTATTTGGTAGACATTACATGATTGATTTAGGACTGAAATAGGTTAAGGTATTATGTATTATATCAGGTATGCATGTGGGTTACCATATCGCTGATTTTAGTTAATGAATCAGGGCTTCTTGAATGATTTTTGAGAAGAATTATGATTTGTGATGAGGTGAAAAGAGATATGTTGTTATAACCCTTTTTGAGTCTTAGTTAGATAAGGATTATTGCATGTAACTTAGCTATGTATGATGCATTATTTTAGGTGACTTGTGAAGATAGTTTTCCTTGTGACCTCCTCTAGAAGTGTATCTGGTGGCAGTATTGAAGGGGCGCTAGCAATAACTGAGGGGTAATTTTATATCACTGTTGAAAATTAAGTACTAATCATGTAACTAGTTAAGCATGACACAGGTAGCTTGATTGAGTATGAGTTGTAGGTATAATTACCAGATGTGGAAGATGTAGAATGTGTTACTAACACCTTTATTAGGAAATCCATCCGGTCTTGTTAAAGAAAAGTGCATCCTTGGGGCCCTGTTAAAAGTATATTACTAAGGGAATCTTGGATTATATTTAATACCTTGTTGAAATGCAATGATGGGCACAATACGGAAGATAAGGTATTAATTCCAATCCCAACCCTGCTATATTAAGGGATCCAGGAACCACCTTAAGATGCAGCACCACAAGGATGATGAGGCCCTGCCAACCTACCAAGGTAAAGCATACGAAGCACTGGCTAGTGCTATCATCCAACAGAGTTAGACAACTGATCTTATATGAGGATTGTGAAGATAACGTACAAGACCATAAGGTATATTTTGATTGTTTTAGATCTTATTATCTTGGGGTTGGATAGCTCAGTCGAGCACTTAGAGTACTGTTAACACTTGGTGTGTTTACTTGGAAATCCAGAAGAAAATAGAAGGTGCTTACTATGAAGTAAATATGCACTGTAAGTAAATTTGTTCCTGTGAAGTGAATATGCTTACCTATCAGTGAATAGAATGAATAAGAATCCTAGAATACTCATGAATCATGAAATATAATATTGATAGATTTTGATTCATGCATATGTTGTTGATATTAACCTTAGTAGACATTCAGTTGTATGTATAATATGATTGTGGACATGGGCTGATTAGCAAAGCATAAAGTAATAATGGATTGTTTTGATAAAAACCTTTTAGTTATGTGTCTAAGGATAAAATTGTTAGTTATGTGCACTAGTAGGCATATTAATAGATAGGGCATAGTGCTAGTGAAAATGTTTTGCATATATGCAATAGTGCATAATTGAAAAATTAGTGAAGATTTACTTGTGCACTAAAACCGTGACTGATAATTAATATTGTCTGTGATATTATGCTCGATGGAAATAATTGCAGGACCAAGGGAATATATGCATGGTTGGAATGTTGGCGATATTGTGCAAATGACCAATACCCTTGTGAACAAAGGCTAGGAAAAGAAATCTATGATAAATAGGTTGGCAAGGGTTGGGTAACCCCTGCTAAGAGACTAATCCAATCGGGTAACATCTAAAACCAATATGATTTTTTTTATACTATGAAATAATAGAAAGATGTTGTTATCAATCTAATCCATTACATTTATGATGGAATAGAGTAGATAATTGATAACGACAAGAGAATGCTATGTAAGTATGGAAATTTCCAGTTTTGAAACCAATATATCTGCGATAGATGGAAACATTGATGCTATATAATCCATGATTTAAAGATTGTGAATGATTACTGGTGGTATAGTTGTAGGTACCAGAATTGGTAATTGTAATGATACGATAAGATTATTTATGCATGTAAATTTGAGAAATGGTATAAGGAGGAAGGATGTACTTGGGGTACATAGATTTCCCTCGACCAGCTATGCACTAGTATGCATCGTAATGGATGCGCAAGTGTAAGACATCTGGTTAGAATTCTTTTAACACACATTCATGTCGCGTAAGGGGACTATCATGGGAGTGGGTGTTCTGTGAAGAGAATAACCCCTAGGTATTATGGTGTTCGGAAAGGAAGCACCTGAGTTTGGTAAGATAGATCTTCCTATGCGCACCCAAAATAGGTGTTAGGCTTTGGAACATAATTGCCATGGAGCACCCACAAAGGTGTTAGGTTTTGTGAGACTGGTTGAGTAATATATATATATATACAGTTTAAGGAGGCATGCATATGAACTCATAAATTTTCATGAGGACATGACCCTCAGGTATATATACTCGTGACAGAACTTCTAAAGAAAGGATTCATCCAATAAGTGCTTGGAGTTTTGATGCCAAGGTATGTATGGGTGCATACAAGATGCTTTGTGTGAATGCATGATTGCGATGTAACTACTTCACTGCAATTTATTTAATAGCTAAAATGGTAGAATTATTGTCCATTAGGGAATCATTCCTGAAGTGCTATGAATACAAGGAAAAGATTGCATGGAAAAAGTAGCCATGTTTGATTGAACGCTCTGTTGAAAGTACATAATTTTATGGAGAATGATTGTGAAATCATGAGTCTTGTTAAGGTGATAATACATGAAAATATTTGTATAGTAATGCATGTGCAACTCTGAGGATCATTGCAATTCCTGCGATGAAAGGATGGTATGCATGGATGCTCACAATTGCTTGGATGATTGGAAATTTCAGATTGCAAGTAGTATGGGTATGTCCCATAAAAGAAAGACAAAATCTACCATGGGAGAAGGATCTCATAACAGTGAAATCTAATTTATCAACAAAACATATATGTAAATTTTAGTTCTGAAATTTTGATATACTAAGAATAATGATAAGATGGCATATTATGTGTGAATGTCCAGGTTTTGGGCAGCAAGTGAAGTAATAAGGGTAAGAGATTCCACTTTCTAGAGCCAAACAAATATGAGGGCAGCTTCATGATTTCAAAACCTAATTTCTGTAGGAGACAGAATTGTAAATTCATCATTGATTTTGATTATCCATGATATTCACCATTTGATGTAGGAAACATGTCAGGTAAGAGACTGCAGAAAACCAAGTATTTTGGTCTGCAAGAGACAAACAAAGGAAAAGGACCTTATGTTTGGGAAATTTAATTGATGTATGAAGTAGAATCTGAAAAATTTATGATGGAAATTTCCTTGTGATAACCTCTCACGTGAACTGCATGCTTGTATGTCATGCACATGAGATGAGGAAAACACATCCTTGGGGGAAAAGGATGACTATTGAACTGAAAATGCCAATAAGTATTTGGTTGTTCAGCATCTTCCTGCTGATTTTATGTGATTATATATGCATGTTGTTGTTGATTTAAAATTTTTATTTTCAAAGGAGATGCACCAACCTCCTTATGCAGGACACCTTGGTTTCCCACAAGATGATAACAACCCTCAAGAGACAATTATTTTTCCCAGATGAAGGGTATACTTAGGTGAATTTTTATCTAAGTAATGGTGTGTCAGTAGGTGAAGGCTGAGCATCATCATCCAGGAGGTTTATTACAAACTATGCCCTTCCCCCTATAGAAAATGGAGGTAATGTCCTAGAATTTCATCACAGATTTGACATCAACAGAAAGGAAACCTGAGGAAATTATGATTGTAATAGTATAATAAGTTAAGCAAATTGCTCGTTTACTTCTGTAGAGTCAATTTATGGAGCTACTAACACTGTAGAGATACTTCCTGAAAAGGTAAAATTTCATGGAGTACTAAGGAAGGTAAAATTTCTAACCATGATGTGAAATTTTACATGAAAGGCTGTAGAATTTGAGACCAAGATGAAACATGTGGAAAAATAGAATGAACAAGTCAAGTAAGCAAGGACATGCTAACATAAGAAGTCTATGCACAATATTGGACAAGAAGAGAAAGTAGTACTTAGGAATCAGAGAGTGTTTCCAAAAGATATGGAAGATGACTGAGTACATTGTGGACAGTGTTACATTAAGGGGAAAGGGATGTAATAGCCCCAAGTATTGAACTGCATTTGTAATAATTTTGAAAAAACTGTTTTAGTTTTTTAATGTGATTGGAAGACCTAGAATATGCCAATCGGTTCTTGGAAGAGAGTTGTAACTGAAACGTTATGCTTGTAATAAAAATATGAATGATAGGGACAGCCATGTTGAATGAGGAAACTATGAATGCAAGAGTGGTGGAAATGAAGGGTCAATCCAAGGGAGGTTACACCAGGCATATGAATGCCAGTATGTTGCTAGAACCACCCTAGAGAAATCAAGGATGTAAGAGCAACGAAAATTCCTGGAGGAATTGGTTGTTAGCTGCAAAAAGACCTAGACCAAACAAAAACTATAAAGAGGGAAGCATATGATAGAGACAGACCCTGAGAGGGGGAAGTATGCCTAAAGAAGGATCTCTTGCTCTTTGAACACTCTATGTGAGGAATTGATTTCTCCTTGGAGAACTGGACTAGGTTTGACTATCACCACTCTTGGGATGCATAGTTTAGCTTGGGGGTGATTGAGGACAGAGAAATGTGTGCCTAATCTATGGTTGGGTGGAATGTGGTTGTTTCCCCATCATTGTGGCTCACGTGGTAAACATGTTTCATTACTGAATATTGTTTCTGCAAACTCATTGAGATGAGGGTATGTTTGTTTATATTAAATATGTGTGTTAATGTCAATGCAATGAGGAAATAACAGCTTAGATTTAATAACTCTTATGAATTGGTACAATGTTAGAATGATTGTGCCTTACATTTGGTAAAATGGAAACCCAAGTGGGGAATTGTTGTTATGTACTATGTAATTTGCATAGTGTTTTTTTTCTCTAATTAAGGATCTTAGGCATGTCCCTACATGTATTTTGTATGTTTCAATCTTGCTGAATGACAAGAAAATGCCTTAGAATGATGATGAAAGTATTGATACTAAACTGGTAGGTGTGTTCAAGTAAGTGTTTCCTAGATCTTATTAACCTATGAAATGTATGTTTAAGAACGTACTGGGATTGTGATGCCAGACTAGTTGTATACAATCTTAGATAGCATGATACATGTTTTTAGTTGGTTCTAACCTTAGCAGAACCACTAACTTTAGCCATCCCAACCTATGGCCTCTCTAACGCTCAACGAAGAGCGGACTTCAAATCTGAGTTAAACTAGATTACATTGAAATTGCATGCACACAAAGATTTATTTAATCCATGCTAATTGAATCCATGAAATGGATTACATCCATGCATTTTCCTTCTCCTAGATCCTGACCATTGAAGTATGTGGCCCTTTAAACCATCACTCCCCAAAAAGTGGCTTTCACACCTTCCATCTCTGAGCACGATATCCAATAAGGAGGGGACACGTCATTTACACAAGTTCCCCATTGCGCACCACAAGATTTACCTTGTTTGTGCTAGTTATCCCTATAAAATGGCTCATGACCTTTGATATTCTCCAAGATTTATCCCTATCGTTGACCATGAAAGGGTTTTATCCATGATCATCTCTGTTTCTCAGCGCTTATCTCAAATGTTAGCTTTATGCAACAAAATTGTTCTCAGCTATATATATGTAAAACTTCAACTTAGATCTATTGAAGCTACACATCCTTTAACCCTCCTATAATATTCATAGAATTTACCACTGCAAGGGTCAATTCTCTTTGCAACTTCAAGCTTATCGTTGCAGACCCACGAAGTTTAGAGTTAGCTAGCAAGTAGGATTATAGCTTTGCTTATGAAAGTATGGTTTAGGTGAACGGGTGTGTATTCTTATACTCTACATGGCCTATGTTATGTAGTGTATTACTAGTATGGTACACCTACTATGATGATGCCCTGCATTGGGTTTTGTCATTTTCCTAGGAGAAGCACTCTTGTTCTGTTGGGGATGGTTATGACTGCTTAGAATGCACCCACTTTGCCTTTCAATCCCATATAACTTGGAGGTTTGATGGAGTCCTGGAACTAAAGACTCCGACTCTATTTGATTGACTATGGTTGGTTTATCCTGCCCTTGATGTCTTAACATTTTCTGAAAGAGTTTCTTGCTTACTCCATGTTTTCCCTGGTTGACTCACCCAATGTATTTGTTCCTAAGGGAGGCTAAAGTTCTGTGCTGGGTTGAACCATCCTAGGCTTGGTGAAGTCCATGAGTAATACTTATACTTATGAATGAGTTTGTTACAATGGCTACTTTTCCCTGCAAGAATCAATGGTGTGGAAATCTCTTATTTACTTATGAATGAGCTGAATGTGTTAAAATCTTGTCACAGATTTCTAGTAGGGTGTATGATGGTTAAATGTTTATGTATTTTGCATCTAAATATGCTTGGGTTTTCCACTACTTTTGCTTAAGTTCATGAAGACTAGAAGTATGGTTTAAGAATCAAAATTCAGCGAAGTTGAAGTTGAGATGTATTTTCCAAACTTTCGGAATCCGCTTGTGGAAGGCGGAATTCAGAATTTGAACAGTGGAAAAATGAAGGACCAAATAGTCGTTTCATGGATCTCTAGATTCTGCAGCGAGGGAAGGAAAGATCGATAGTTTAGATTGACCCTGAAATATTTACAGTGCATAATAAGCCAAGAGGAAGGTGGGAAAATGGGGTAAATATGAAGCAGAACATTGGTTTCCGATTTTCGAGTTCTGTAGCAGAAGGGCAGAAGGAGGAAGGAGGAAAAGAGCCGAAAGCTCTAAGAAAAAGTTGGGTTTTTTACTTCTGATTTCCACAGCAGAAGGGAGGAAGAAAGAAGGATGAAAAGATATGAAAGCTCTAATAAAAAGTTGGGTTTTTGACTTCCTAGTTCTGCAGCATAGAGGAAGAAGGAGAAAAGTGGTTAGGTGAAGGTAACAATTCGTTGGTTTTCTGATTTTCAAGTTCCGCAGTAGAAGGGAAGAATGCAAAAGGAGAAAGTGTGGATGAATGGTTTCGACAGATGTTAGGCTTCCAATTCCGAAGTCCACAAGTAAAGGTGGAAGGGAAGAATGCAGGAAGCAAAAGTCAGAAGGGTCAGCTTTAGGGCGGTAACGACCTTTTTGGGTGCAAAAGTGAAGTCAATCGCGGAAGTTAATGTTGGCTATTTTTAAATGGCTTAAGGTCAAATGTTTTAGAGATTATAGCCAAATACTTCTAAAGAAATTATACTTAAAAAAATTTATATGCATTTATTTATACAGGTTATTGGGGGACGTTACAACTTAAATCCAAAGTTGACTTCGATCGAAGATTGACTTAAATTTTGAATTTAACCTAAGGATGAATTGAATCCAAGGTTGACTTAAATTTTGGTTTTAATCCAAGGATGAATTCAATCCACAATGAAGAGGCTAATTGACATTAAACCATGGTTGACTTCAATCTATAATTGAATTTTTATGAAGGTTGACTTCAATCCAAGGTTGACTAGAATCCATGGCTAACTTTAAGCTATGGTTGGCTTCAATTCAAGGTTGACTTTACTCCTTAGTTCACTTGAAACCATAGTTGACTTTATAAGAAAGGGTAACTTGAAACCATGGTTGAATTCAATCCTTGGGTGACTTCAATGCATAGTTGACTTCCATCCATAGTTAAATTTTAAGCAAGATTGACTTTATCCAAGATTGACTTCAATCCATGGTTGACTTCAATCCGTAGTTGACTTTTAAGCAAGGATAAATTCAATCCAAGGTTGACTTTAGTCCATGGTTGACTACAATCCAAGGTTGTTTTCATTCCAAAGTGACTTCAATCCATCATTGGCTTCAACCATGGTTGACTTTTATGTAAAGTGCAAATTTAACTAAGGTTTCCTTAAATCTTAGGTTGAATTCAATCCCTGGTTGACTCTAATCGAAGGATGACTTGAATCAAATCTTGACTTCACTCCATAGTTTACATCATTAGAAGGTAGACTTCAATCAATATTTTTCTTTAATCCATAGTAGGATTTTAAGAAAGCTTAACTTTTAGGGAAGGTTGACTTCAATCCAAGGTTGGATTCATTCCAATGTTGACTTCAATCCATGGTTGACTTTAATCCAAGATTTCCTTCAATCCAAGGTTGAATTAAATCCATGGTTGATTCCCATCCATGGTTGAATTTGAAGCAAGGTTGACATCAATCCAATGCTGGCTTCAATCCATTCTTGAATCCAATGCAAAGGTGGCTTCAATCTAAGGTTGAATTCAAGCCAAGGCTAAATTCAATCCAAGGTTGAATTATAGATTGACTTCAATCCATAGTTGAATTCAATCCATTCTTTACTTCAATCCACAACCATTGTTTTAGAAGAGGTTGATTGAGTTTGAGTAATAGACCCAAATTCCTTTTATGCGATTAATTATGAAAACATGGAAAAGGGGAAAAAAGTCCTCTTTGCAACACAACCAACTCATTTTAATGACTTTCATTAAAATAAGATTTTTTTTAAAAA
>LPNX010895832.1:5603-58349 GCA_001517045.1 Pseudotsuga menziesii | reverse complement strand
ATAATATTCTCAATATGAATAATACATAAATTATAATTCAAGTCATTGAGTATTAAGTATACAATTTATAATTTGAAATTCTTGTCATTAAGAAATAGGCACATAATTTTATTAATTCTTCCAAAAACTGAGTTTTCTAATTCACTACTTTATTTCCTATTCATTGGTACTTACAAAATACATATATAATCTTCAAATTTTAAATCTAAAAAATGCAAATACTTCTGACATGCATACATTATATTTGCACGATATATATTAAAAAATGCAATCTTTTCCACACAAAACCCATAAGACATAAATCAAATACTACTGTTGCGCATGAATTTATTGGCGTTGATTGAATGCTTTTAAAGGGTCGATGCTTTTAGGCAACAATTCAACCAAAAATATCTCATAGTCTAAATCAGATTTGATTATAATATTTGAATTGAACACTCAGTTCATAAAGGACTATAATAACTTGTCTATTGCATTTGATGTGTATTCAATAAATTTTGGTTTTAAATAAAAATACCTGCAATATTAACTCTTAAAGGGACTCGAATCAAGACAATTGCATAAAAATCCAATGAAACAATTTCAATAACAATACTATTTGAATTGAACACTCAATTCATAAAGGATTTGTAATAACTTGTCTGTTGCATTCGATGTGTATTCAATAAATTTTGGTTTTAAATAAAAATACCTGCAATATTAACTCTTCAAGGGACTCGAATCAAGACAAATGCATAAAAATCCAATGAAACAATTTCAATAATAATACTTTAGAGTTTGCTAATTGTCGAGTCGAGGGTTTCATGGTTCAGTAAACGAAAATATTGGATTATGATATAAAAGACATCATAGTCACAATAATATTTTAATAAAATAATTTAAGAAAACTTCATAATCCGATTAAAATTTTACTCATAAGGAACCCATCGTACTTGAAAACAAAAAAAAAAAACTTGGAGAATGAGTTCTTCCCAACAATAGAAAAGAGCAGCACCACTGCTAGCTCAACTACATCCCAAGATGGATCACCACCATGCACATTAGAACACTACACAAATCTTCTATGCGACGCTCTCTCTGAGAGTCCATAACAAGCTCAATGTTAGACTTATGAAAGAGAGAAAGAATCAACACATGCACTCACAACATAGTTTCTCCATGCACAACATAGCGTCCCGTGCTATCTCAATGCACCAATATATATATATATATATATATATATATATATATAGCTTTTGCCGAGGTCTTGTGCCATCTCAATCAATCCTTCAATCCCTATAATTGAGGACATTGGGTGGTTGTTGAGCTTTTTTTATTGGATTTGATTGGTAAAATATAGCTTGTTTGTTTTACACATGTTATGTGTCTCATGGTGGTGTCCCCTCATTTAACTAAATTCTCCAAGTGTTATTTTCCTATTATTAATATAAATAATAATTTATTGTGCAAAGTGTCACTCAGGCCTCTTGTGAGTATTTTTAATTTTTAAATACTCTTACAAAAAAATTGTTTTTGAAATATTTTTACAAATATTAATAATAAAATAATGTCTTGGGGGTATCACATTTCTCCCCCTATTCTTAACACCATCCTTGGTGTTCTTTTATTCTGAGCTCTCTTTCTCATTCCAAAACATGGAGGGTTGTCTCTCGCATTTTATCCTCTATTTCTCATGTCACCTCTTCAGTTATAAGGTGCTTCCATTGCACTTATATTTCAACAATGACCCGATTTGGTAGCCTAAACTCCTTCGTGTCGAGGATGTGTAAAGTCTCTATCTGGAACTTTCCCTCAGGTTCTATTTTAATCTTACTCCAATCAATTACATGAGTAGAATCATGTACATATCATTTTGATAAGGAAACATAAAATAGATTGTGTACTTTTTTACTAGGGGAGAGTGCAAGCTCATAGGCTACCAACCTTATCTTAGCTAACACTTCAAAATGCACACAATACATGGGCACCAGCTTGAAGAAACTTCCAAAGCTCAAAGTACTCTTATTTTGTTTTTCTTTTAGATACACATGATCTCCAACATTAAACTCTCTTGGAGTTGTTTTAAATCATCATAACTCTTCTATCGATCCTGGGAAACCCTTAAGGTATGTTGCACTTCCTTCACTATCTGTTCCATCTCTATCACAAACCTCTAGAATACATAATAAAAGAAAAATATTTGCTTTACTATTTATTTTATCTATCTCGTAGCATGTAACTATTAGTCATGACACTTTGATATTCGTCATCACATATATTTTATGCATGTGAGTTTAATTCAATATGTTTGACGTTTGTATGATAGGTTAGGCCCTCCATTAGCATTTCCTTCAAGTAGCGATGACTTGGCCGTAGTATATCCAAGGTGATATTTTCAGTCTTTTAAGTTTATTATTAATGTTTGGTTCTTTTAGGACCTAAGCCTAAAACTAAAGCTTAGTCCTAGCTACCCTTAAAGGTTCACCCTTGTTCATAAACCCACTCCTCATAAGACATGTTTGGAAAAGGGGGTTTTATATGAATAATTAAAGGTTTGTTAAAGTGTTAACTATGTTGGAAATATTGTAATAGAAAATGCCTTAGACTAAGATTCGATTAAGTGTCTAAAATATGACTAGAACCTTTATAAGGAATTAAGCCCAAAACTACGGTTTGATGGCCCTAGTCTCGGGCTTTACACATCATGGGATGATATTTTATGAAGTTGGCATGTAAAAAAATGGGAAGGCACAAAGGTTATGTGAGCACAAAATGTTTAATGGCTTGTTATAAATTTTAATCCTTAGTCCTGGCTGTGAGTTGGTAGCGCAACCATGCGCATTGAATGTCAAGGCTCTTCATGTGCAATGTGGTCGATGGTTTATCTTTACCCTCCACTTGTCACAATATGGATTAAGATTTATTTAGTATGGATTTATGATGTCATGAGGGTTTAGTCACATTCATTTGATCTGTGAGTTTTTCCTTTAGAAGAAATATCAGCCACTCCATGGCTACGCTAAACAAGTCTTGCCCTTGTCTCTTTACAGTATGTTAAACAATATTTTGCTTCAGTCTATACCTGAGTTTACTTGGAGGTGTTTATCAATTGGATTTATGGAAATGTGGCCTCCATTATAGCCACAACTTTCTTGGCTTATCGTGGGGCTATGAAGGGAAGCCATTCATTTTCTTAGTGTTTTGTAGAGGCGTTGCAACGTGCCTAGTTTTTAATTAGGTAAGAAAGAAGTTTCTTCCATTAACCTTCTGCTAAACTGATTATTAAAGTTTTCACATCCATTACTGAGTTTTAACTTACAGTCTTCTTTCCTTATGCAGGAAAAGGTGGAGAAAGGGAAGCAAGGAGGAGCCAACCCTTGGCCCTCTACGCGACTTCATAAGGTAAGTTCTCTCACTCGTTATTTGTAATAATTTTTACCCTTATAAAACTTTGACTTAATCTGACTCAGTCGTTTGTGTGAACATGTGAAGGCAGGAGAATGTAGGAGCTTTGGCTCAAACCTGCTTCACCCTCATGGCCCCAATCCTCGACATCCACGTAAGAATCCCCACAACATTCTTTTTAATTTTCCACAATTTATAGTTTATTAAACATGGTTTTTAACACCGCTTACATGTGGATGTAGATTACTAAGCCTGGAGTGGAGAGAGTCGCGATAGGGGAACCTCCTCTCAAGCCACCTTCTTCTTTGTTCATAGGTGAGGTATTTTATTCAACTCTGTTTAAAAATTAGAAAAATGCATATTTAAATCTTGGTCATTTTCATTATACTCACCCTACCCAGTTTTTGCATGTAACTACCAGCACGGTTTTGTCTTGGATTGAACTATTTAGATCCTCAAACAGTCATACGGTAAGACTCTTGTAGATTCAGGGTGAAGTTGGTTTACCATTGGTTCATAGTCCAAGGAAGTATAGGGCTTTCACAGCCTCTCAAAAGATAATTTTTGTTTTCTTTTTTTAAACCCTTATGGGTTTGAATTTGGATTCATTAGTTTACAATGTGGGCTTCGCATCCTCTCGCACTTCAATGCGTTTGATTTACAATCATGCTTGGGTGGATACTACACATTGTGTTTTTAGTGTTAGATTGTGGATACCAAAAAATTGGCTTACGCCCAAGATAGTATTGACAAGTTGAAATCTTGGTTAAGATCCGATCTATAATTTGATTTCAAATGTTAAATGGAAATATGGATTTCTAATTATTCTTGGATATCATGATCCTGTTGTTAATTAAATGTGTTATCAAGTTGATCAAACCTTGGGTATGGATGTGCGAGATTAGAGACTGTCCATTTGTATTTAATTATGTTTAGTGATTTGGTAATAAATTTTCTTTGCAATTTTATCTAGATCTGATTAATGTTGAGTTCATAATGTGGATCTGTAAGCTGGGCATTTGTTGATTTTCTTATAAAAGATGACTATGTTGGATCGACTGTGATCCTGTTGTTTTGTTTTCTTTTGGTTTGTTAGAATATTTAGATCGGTCCCAAATGGGTATGCATACCCAAAATTGACCAAGGCTATATAATTGGTTATATTCTTTAGCTTAGAGTTGATATTTTTTGATTTGTTGTTTTGTTTTGGTTAATCGATATGATAATGTGTTTATAGTGAGTTTGGATTTTGATCTTCAAGTGGGTGATTGTTCCTTAGCTCTTGTTAACATATCAACTTACTTGTGAATCCTTCTGTAGTTCCTTTATTAGTCAATATATTTAGATCTTATCTAAACAAGTATGAATACTAAAAAAGAAGCAGAAGTTGTATATTTGATTATCGTTGAATTCAGGGCTCAAATCTATAAGTTGGGTGACTGTGTTCTTAGCTCTGTTGGTGATCCTTTCATTATGTCCTTTCCATTGATTACGATATTTTAATCATATTAAAGTAGAGAGTAGCAAAGAAAATCTAGAGGTACTTTAACATATAAATAAGACTTGCGATTCTTCTACATTCTATATATGATAAATTTAACAGCTAACATTTTATACTAAGAGTATATTATTGAAAAGACATAAAGAGATTAGGAAAAAGATGCACAGTATAATTCCCGAATAAAAATGAATTTAAAATTTAAATCTACACTCAGACTATAATTATCAGTGCTAAACAGATAAGAAATTCAGTAGGGAACCTGACACCACTGCCGAGAAAACATAATTGAATTTGTCAATCCTCCCAACCAACTAGTAGAACAACCAAGTCTTACTTGCTCGAGAACCCCTAATCCTGTTTGTTGAACCACAAGGACAAAATCTGATCAATGCGCCATCTCTTTGCATCAATACATCAATTCCGCATCCATCACCACCCTCTTGCTTGCTTGCTTGACCGGCATACTATTTTATAGTATTTTTCCTAGGACTTGGTCATTTATGGGCCTCCTTCTCTTTAGCGCTCCACAAGGAGTCTTGACATGATTTTGGGGAAGATGCCTCCTACATCACTTGATTTTTCACTCAGTAGCTTTCGCCATTTGTCTTTTCTCCTTGTGGGTCATCAAACACTCTTTTAACAGCTACTTCGGTTATGTTTCCTTTTAGTCTTTTATTTATTCAATAAAAATAATAATCCGTTCACATTTATTTTGACTTTAGTGTCAAATATATATATATATATATATTCAAAATAATAATAAATTAACAATCGTCTTTGGTGTATTACAATCTCCTGTAACATGTGAGGTCCTAGAACAATCCTATCAATCGGGTTATCCCAAGACACATGAGTGGAATTTTCGAGCATACTTGATTTATCCCAAGTATGAAGTGTGTATCTTTACTTAATTTATCATCAACTACCATTATTGAGTCATGTTTCTTATTTTTTTTAGGTAATCACTTTATAAAGTCCATGCTTATTATCCTCCATTTACACTCTAGAATAAGCAAGGGTTGCAGTAACCTTGTAGGATGTTGATGTTAAATTTTTACTTGTTGACATTCAATACACATAGCTAGGTAATTTGCAACATCATCTTCATGTGAGGCCAATAATAGGTTTTTCTTAACTTAGTTATCAATTTTTGGTATCTCGGATGCCTCGAATATGGTCTCTTTTGTAGCTCCTTCAGAATTAATATTTTAACTTCTTCGTAATTTGGTATTATAATACATCCGACACTTTGTTCTCCATTCTTTTAATTTGTTTAATTTCAAAATCATACTCGCTCAAGAATCCTAACCACCTTGCTTGGAGAGCATTTAAAGCTTCTTGATCAAATAAGTATTTTAATGTTTTGTTAGGAGAAAATAAAGTGAATTTAATTCCTATTAAGTAATGTCTCCACATTCTTAATGCACGTATTATATCATCTAGTTCTAATTCATGTGGTGCGTAGTTCCATTCATGTTCTTTAAGTTTTATTGATTCAGCTTATTACATAATCCTCTTAAGTAACCCACCGCCTAATCCCTCTAAACATGCATCCGTACATATCAATAAGTATTTGTATGGATCTTCTATTCTTAAAATAGATGTAGTGGTTAGCAAGTGTTTAATCTTTTCAAATCTTTCTTGATATTTATTAGACCATATGAATTTAGTTCATTTCTTTTGAAGTGAATTTATTGTGTAAGAAATTCTAGAGAACCCCTCGATGATCCTATGATAATAACCCATGATTCCCATAAAGGATTGAATCCTGATTACATCTTATGGAGCTGGTCAATCAACGATTGCCTTGATTTTATCTCGGTCTACTCAAATGCCTTCCTTCGATTTCTTTTACAAACAGTAAATGTTAATTTATTTCACACAAGTACTTCTGGAGAAGTTGTTACACATTAGTATTCTTGAGAATAAACACATAAAAATTATAGGTTTATATATTACCATAACAAAATAAGAAAACTGCGAGACTTGGAAATTAACTTGGATTTTTCACCTTTTACACACCTTGGGCTCTCTTACTCTTTTCGTCTCCAACATCATATGGTTTTCATTCATTCTTCTTCTACATATACAAAGACTAAATTTTGCTCCTCTTGGAAGTTACCGACTAACATTAAAGACCATGAGTTAATTCATGACTTTAAATCTACCTAACATCTTGACTTGTCGAACAAAAACAGTTGAATAAATAGAAGGAAGCATGCACCATGCGTGCTGAAAGATTGACTCACAGTTGTGTACTTCTACTGACTCCTTCTACTGACTTATACTTGACTGACCCGAATGGGATTTAAAATACATCAACTCGTAATTAATTTCTCTGACATCCAAAAGGCTATTTCACATTCTTATCCAATTTTTGTCACATTAAAAACAAGCATGAAGCCAATTCCATAAAGTCTGCATTCACTTTCTCCGCACCACATATTTCTATTATCTGGTGCAGAGAAAGTAAATGTAGATTATATGAAATTGGATTCAACACCATGCATTAAACAAATATATGAAAAAAAACTTGTTCCATAATACCTAGTGTAATATTTCTAACATTGAAAGCAAATTATAAATTTACAACATTCCATGCCTTGACACATAATAAGGGAATGGTTAAGATACAAATGAAAATATATACCAGCTAGGGCGACACCACCCTATACATGTGTACATGTCCAGATGAATGGAAATAATAGTATTTGAGAAATGAATGAATTCATAAAAAAACCATAAATGATTATAAATGTTAATCGATGTAAGTATTTATCTAGCTCGTTGTTAATCAACCAACTCCATTTATATACCATTCTGTTAATTTAATAGGTTCATATAGATTGTTATTCACCCTAAAACCTGCATAAAACTATCCACCACAAAGAAAGTGATTAGTACTTTGTATATATTTATTCAAATTTGCGAGTAAAACGCCTACATGAGAGTCACGTACATCATTTATAATATTGAATGCATGTGCTATCAGTGATAAGTTTGGGGGATTTGTTTGCTCCTCGACTTTGATTTCAACAATATCAACCTATCCCATCCCTGTAATCAATTGGTTGGGGGGAACGAATACAAACAATCTCGATAGGGAAAAATTGACAAGGGCCGAGAGGAGGAATTGATTCCTAACCGAAACAACAGTGCTACACAAAAATTGAGTATTAACATCATCCCATACATGGTGGTATGTACAATTAATAGGAAAAAACCAAAGGATTAGCAATAGGCTTTTTGGTTGGCTATTTACCCAAAACAAAATTTATCCATTCAATGCATGTGGTCGACGAATTTGATTTTAGGTATATGTCAAAGACGCGCATCCCAGAGGCCCATCCTTAATTAAATATTAAGAAACCACTATCGCTTTCACCCTATTACGTGTGTTAATTTTTATGTGTGTTTTGTGGAAAAATAACGAGTATCCTATTAGCTTCTGTGGAGAAGAAACAATTGATCATCATGATTAACTATTCGTCGCCATTGTAGAGGAGATCACATTTTGTAGGAAGGAGAGCCACCATTTGATAAACATGAACAAATTCCCACCAATAGATAGCTGTCATGAAAAATTGTTGCATGCAAGAGCAGCCGAGTTATCATGGAAGACTTCTTAAAGCCACTATAGGAATGAACACATTGTTTGTAATGGTGAAAAATATAATCACTGGAGTTATCACCTTCCTTTTTTCTTATAAGGTGGAATAGATATGTGAAAAGAAGAAGACAATGATAGTTGTGTATATCCATTAACTTATGATATTTGGTTATGCAATTATATTTTAAAGATCCAAATCCTAGGCTCTATTAAGCTCGGAGAGGGATCAAAACTAAAAGACACATATTTTTATTTATGGTCCACATATAATATTTTTATTATTAATATTTAATTTTATTTATGGCCGACATATAATAGTTTTTTATTTTGTTAGGAACGAACATTACAACATCTTCCCCATCTATGGTTTTAAAACCATGAACAAGTTCCTCCTAAAACCATGGGTTGTTTAGGAGGCCTTGCACATGGTCTTAAAACCATTTGCAAGGCTCTCCTAAACCATGCACAATAAAACCATGGGTTGTTTAGGAGGCCTTGCAAATGGTTTCAACTAAACCATGTACAATGAAACCATGGGTTGTTTAGGAAGCCTTGAAACCATGTGCAAGGCCATCATTTTTTGGGGGGATAATTCAATTTTTATTTTTTATTATTTTGTAATTGTGTTGTTTTTCTTACCAACAATTTTTTGGCCCATAATTAAATTTTTATTATTTTTTATTGTTTTGTTAGGTAGGGATATTACAACATCTCCCCCATATTAGTTTGTTTTCGTGAGAGACATTTATTTTGGATTCAAATTTTTTAATTTTTTATTGTTTTTTTAGTAACAAACGTTACAAGATCTCCTCTCAGCAATAATTATTTGAGATTTTAGGGTGGACAAACACCCATGCTTTTTCTAGATTGAATGCGTATGAGACAAGTGTACTCTCCATATTGATTCTATGGCACTCGTTACAAATTCAAAAAAACAATTATTAAGAAAAATATATATATAAAATAATTGATGCATGGATAACTCGTAGCTGATGCATGGATACCTTGTAATAGATAACTCATTTAACTAGAAGAAGAGTAGAACAAGTAAGTGAACTTTATTAGTGGTACTTAAAATATTAATATGGGTTAGTTACCTTCATAGAGATTTAAATCTTAGAATTTGAGGTGGACTGCCATCTATGTTTTTCCTAGATTGAAGGAGGATGAAACAAGTTTATTCTCTACATTGACTTTATGTGCATCATTCAAAATTCAAAGTAAACCATTATAAAAAAAATATACAAGTAATATTTGGTAGTTGATGAATGGATAGTTGGTAGTTGATGCATGGATAACTTGTAGCTAATGAAGAGAGACAGTGATAACATGTAGCTAGGCATGTACCCATGATAACATGTAGCCAGTGATGGATAACTCATAGTTCGATCACTTTAATTTGACATACTTTCTAACATCAAAATAAATAATTATAAAAAAAAAAATGGTAGCTCATGAATGGATAACTTGTATTGTGGCAGAGAAAAGTCACAACTAGAAGAAGTTAGAAGAAGTTCGGTGATAAAAAGTAGCTGAAGCATGCATAAGTGGTGATTACGAATAAGCATGGAGAGCAGCACATAAGAATTAGAAAGGAGGGCTCGTAGTCTAGAATCCTAACAAGAGTGACTAAGTTTCATATGAGAAACAACAATAAAATATTGTGGAGCAACTATATCTCATTTAGAATCTCTTGCTCCCAAGTGCCACAAGAAACCTCTTCCGGGAGAAAAATCTGATGAACGTCATGATGTTGAGGACTATACAAATGTTGAGGACTATACAAGGATGCACATGATGCCATTCCTTAGGAGCTCAACAAATACCAAGAACTAAAATCCCACTTTGGGGTAATCAGTGTAGGCTATTCTAACTACACATTGTGAACGAATGAGTTCTAAGTCATTGCAAATATTTTCATTTCTACACTTATTTTGCAGTTATAAGAGATCATTTTTGTGGCCTCTATTTAGTTTGTACCTATCTCAAAAAATTGAAAATGGAAGTCATTGCTAATATTTGCATTTCTCCTTTTCATTTTGACAATCATTAAAGATAATTGTTTGTACCTTTTTCAAAATATAATATTGTTTTATAAAATATGATTTTTCAATCAATGTCATGTTTATTGCTTACACATGGATTTGGTACAAATTTGGAGGCATAAAAATACATTTTAAAATTAGTTTACATCTTACAATAAAATTAGATTTCACTACAACACACAAATATTCATAAAATAAATTAAATTAAGAACATTCAAACATTGAAATTAGTGATTGTGTAGAACAAAAGCCTAGTCTTTAAATAGCCACAATCCACTACTTTTCCCCTTTGACTTTGGGTAAATCCAATTCTATTTGATCAATTCCTGTTGGGAATCTATCAAATTGTGATTGTGATTCTGAATTTAATGCCTATATTCTCGGAATTTCAACACACTGTTTAAAAGAATTTTAAGATTTCTTTACCAAATTCTTCTAAATCTCCAGGAAACCTGCGGGATTAGTATAAATCGCTGAGCTTTAAGCTAAACACAATTTAACAACTTAAAAAGAAAACCTTTTACAGCAACTTTGAAAAAAAACCACAACATTTTTCAGCAATGCATTCCACAATCTTGCACCAGAATACAAGTGGCCCAATTTAACATACATATTTAACATACACATTGTATTGTTTTGAACAAAACTAGATAAGGAATGCTCTTAATCTTAAAACCATCGTATAGTTATTGCTACAACACACAAAATTTGTCGCATTTACAGCAACACATCAAGATAATGATGGTTTTGCTACAACAAAACTTCTAATTCTACAGCATCACATCAAAAAAACTGTTTTATTTTAGAGCAACACATCAAAGCTGACCTAGCGGATGAAAAGTTACGAAAAAAAAAGCAGAAAGAAATTGAGTCCTGTTATTGAGGATTTCCTTCTCACTTTCCTTTCCGTTGCGGTTTCTGTAGCACTTTGCTTTGGTTCCGACTATTGGGGTTTCTCTTTTCCTGCTTACCTTGCCTTTCATTCACAGCGGATGGTTTTTTATTTTTATGCACATCCATCTGGTTTACAGTATCAACTAAGACAGTCCTTTTCTCATGTGGTATGGTTGGATGCTGACTCTGTACACGTTTTTCTGAAAAATCTTCATGTTTTTTGTTTGCTTCGTTGAGATCTCGAGAAAGCCGACTTTTCTCATCCATAAGAGAATTAATCTCTCCACGCAGTGACTTAATTGTCTTTTCTTGTTCTTCTTTTTCCTTCAAGAACTCAGAGTATTTCTCCTCCATCACTTTATATTTGTTGACAGACTCTGCTTGAAGTAATTCAAATTTCCTCTTCAGATTGTCCTTTTCTTCCACTAAATTGGCATTTGCTTCATGCAACTCTACAATTGTATTACTCAACTCCTCCACCTGGTTGCTAAGTTTTTCATTTTCACCTATCCTTTCGTGAATAGTTTTATCCCTTATTTCAAGCAGACACCTGATATTACGAACCTCTTTTGCCAACATTTCATTGTGTTGTTTCAACGAATTTCCTTCTACATTGTACTGCTGAATTACATGAGAATGTTGCTTTACCTTTTCATCCACCTGCTTTTGAAGGCTATTGATTTTTTTTTCCATCGTTGCTTTTTGTTTAAGTAAAGCCTCCAACCTCTCTTCCTTGCTTACAGACACAGCTTCCAACGCCTGCTTTTCATCTTCCAGTCTAACAAGTTTTTCACTGTACTCATTCAACTGGGCCTTCAAAGACTCCCCTTCAGTCTTTAGCTCTCTATTTTTTTGGCTGAGTGACCCTTTCTCATTAGCCATCAACTCGAGGTTTGTCTGTAGCTCTGCAAGCCTGCTCAACAGGTTCTTCTTTTCAGTATTAGAAACTTCTTGTGCCATATGGCTACTTCTAGTGATCTCGACAGTCTCCTTTTTGGCAGCTGCAATCTATGATAAAAGAGTATCCTTTTCTAATTTCCAACCTTTATTGTTTGCCTCTAATTCAGCAGATCTCGCTTCAATTTGATTTGTCAACTTCAAAACAGTAGTCTCCATTTTCTTTTTATCATGGTGCACAGCTTTACACTCGTCTTCTTTCGCAAAAATTTGGGATTTGAATCTTTCCTCAGCTTCCAACAATTGTTCTTTTGCTTGAAAAATCGCAGCTTGGTTTTCTCCATACTTCCTTTCATGCTTTTTTTCCATCGTTGCATTTTGTTCAATTAAATCCTCCAACCTCTCTTCTATGCTTACAGACACAGCTTCCAGCGCTTGCTTTTCATCTTCCATCCTAAAAAGTTTTTCACTGTACTCATTCAAATGGGCCTTCAAATACTCCCCTTCATTCTTTAGCTCTCTGTTTGTCTGGCTGAGTGACTCTTTCTCGTTAGCCATCAACACGAGGTTTGTCTGTAGCTCTGCAAGCCTGCTCAACAGGTTCTCCTTCTCAGCATTAAGAGCTTCCCATGCCATTTCCCTACTTCTAGTGATTTCTACAGTCTCTCTTTTCGCTGCTACAATCTGTGATAAGAGAATATCCTTTTCCAATTTCCGACCTTTACTGCTTGCCTCTAATTCAGCAGATCTCGCTTCAATTTTATTTTTCAACAGCAAAACAGTAGCCTCCAGACTCTTTTTATCAAGATTCATTGCTTTACAGTCATCTTCTTTCGCAGAAATTTCGGTACTGAATCTTTCCTTAGCTTCCAGCAATTGCTTACCTGCATGAGAAATCGCAGCTTGGTATTCTCCATACTTCCTTGCATGCTCTTTTTCCATCGTTGTGTTTTGTTAAATTAAATCCTCCAACCCCTCTGCTAAGCTTCCAGACACAGTTTCCAACGCTTGCTTTTCATCTTCCACCCTACAGAGTTTTTCACTGTACTCATTCAAATGGGCCTTCAAAGACTGAGCTTCAGTACTTATTTCTCTATTTGTTTCGCTCAATGACCTTTTCTCACTAACGGTCAACTCGAGGTTTGTTTCTAACTCTGCAAGCCTGCTCAACAGGTTCCCCTTCTCCGCATTAAAAGCTTCATGTGCCATTTGGCTACTTCTAATGATCTCGGAAGTCTCCTTTTAGGCTGTTGCAATCTGTGATAAAAGCACATCCTTTTCCAATTTCCAGCCTTTATCGCTTTCCTCTAATTCTGCAGATTTCGCTTCAATTTGATTTTGCAACTGCAAAACAATAACCTCCAAATTCTTTTTATCAAGAGTCACTGCTTTACACTCGTCTTCTTTCGCAGAAATTTTGGTGTTGAATATTTCCTCGGCTTGCATTATTTTCTTGGCTGCTTGAGAAATCGCAGCTTGGTATTCGTCATCCTTCCTTCGAAGTTCTTTTCTGAATTCTTTTTCAGCCTCGTGCCATTCTTCAGTCTTTCTCCTTGCAGCTTCAATTTCGGATTGCATTTCAGTGAGATTTGTTGTCAAAACATCTTTTTCTTTTCTTAAGCCATCGATTAGTTTAACAAGATTGTCATTGAGTAACCGCAAGTTTGATACTTTATCATCTTCTACGGGGAATGAGGGTACATGTACAACTTTAGGCTTTTCTTGCTCAGCTCTCTTCGGCCTGCCCTTCTTGTTATTGCCTGTCATCTTGTTCACCTACGAGACCTATCTACCTAAGGAACCAGGAGTTTGCATAATTTGACATTAGACACAGAGAACCCATAACGGCTATAAATTCCAAACTTTTGCAATAACAAAACCAACAAAATGAAAAAGGGGTCGAATAATGTAGAAAGAAATAGGATTTGAAATCTCTGGAAAATGGAAAAAAAAAATAATGTATTGAATTAAACAGAAACGTAAATACCTCTTTCTTGGAAGCAAATGGATTTACTGTGCAGGCAGCTACAACAGACCCTGACAAAAAACCACTTCTTTTATTCTGTTCTGCAATAAACCCAACAAATTCCACAGCGAAATTCTCAGACAGTTGAAAGAACTAATTAAACTAATTTTATTCTGTGCTGCAACAAACCCAACAAATTCCACAGCAAAGTTAGTAGACAATTAGAAGAACTAGAGGACAGACACTCCGAAAGTTATTATTGTTTAGTGCATTACATAAATATTGGTCTAGTCTATAAATAATCATGGAATTTTTTCGCTTAGTGGTTATCACTTAAAACAAGGGTTTTCAATGGAATTTCACATAGAAAAACATATTCAATGGGATTTCAGGTTTTTGTTATTGATCTTGTCGGGTTAAAAAAGTGAGGTTAGGGGTTTCAATGAGACTTTCCCTTTTATTATTGATATTCTTTGGAAGGGAAAGTGAGGACTCAATGCAACTAAGTTGTTAGAGTAGAGATGAATTTAAAAGTTTTTTAATCTTGAGATTATTTGTAAGAATAATTAATGTTAATTAATGTTGTCTAAGGTAAGAGTCCTGAGGTGGTTTATAGCCCAATATAAGGCTAGATGTTATCACTTAGCTTAGCTTGTGTACCAAAATCAGACTCAATGCAAGTAAGTGTTAAAGTAGAGGTGAATTTAAGGGGTTTTTGGTATTTGAGATTATTTTTAAAAATGATTAAGCTTAATTAATTTAATTAATGTGATCTAAGGTAATAACACCTAGAGTAGTGAGGTGGTTTATAGCCCTACATAGCCCAACATGCGGAAAATGTTATCAATTTGCTTAGATTATGTACCAAAAATAAAATGCAATTTAAAAAATTCATGTCAGCTTATAAAATAAAAAATTAGAAACAAAAAGTTATTAAAAAAATATATGTTATCTCATAAAAAAAATTAGCCCACCTAGAGGGATAAAATTTATTGAGGGGGTAAATTTTTGGAGGTGTAAAAAATAAAAAATCAAGCGTCAATAAATTAGAAAATTAGATCCCTCTCCTTGTTGATAGTTAAGTTCAAAATGGATCTATGTTGGAGTAATATTAATCACCTTATTGTAATGTGGTAGGGTTTGCTTCATATTTAGCTCCAATATGGATTATGAAGTAATATGCAATTTTACTCTTAGCTTTTCCATTCTAATGTGTAATGGAAAATATAATAATCAAATACCAAAAAATATAAAATACAATTAAACATGCTTCATTAAAATACATGTACATGAACATGTAATATCCCCATATTCATAAACATCTAATTGCAATGCTATATTCTAGACTGTACGTTCTGAAAACATCATCTGTGATGATAAGTTCTAGACTGTATGTTTTGATGAGTTTGGCTCGCTGTGGTGTCTCCACAAACGGTCCATGGAGGACAGTTGTAACAACTACATTTTTCCTTTAATGAAAATATGAATGAAAGGGACAAGCCACGTTAAAAGGGAAGACTATGCGTGTAAGGGTGGGAGACGTAGAGCAATAAATCTTAGAAAAGTACATTAGGCTCTAGACAGACCCTAGAGAAAGTAGGGCGCAGTGGATGACGAGGATTCTATGGTGAATGGACGAGAGTTGTGGAATGAGATCGGACAGACCATGGAGAATCAGGGGATGCAATGGTTGATGAGGATTCCTTGGGGAATGGACCGCGGCTACAAAAGTAAGACCTAGGCAACCAAACTATAAAGGAGCATATGCGAGGAGGCACGACATTGCTGAGTATGCTGTGAATGAATGAACTCTTGCTGTGTGAGCACTATGTGAAGTGTTAGGCAAGATTTGAGAGAAATACTTGCTCTGTGAGCAATCTGAGAAGTGTTAGGAAAGTGATTTCTGTTTGGAAACTGAACTGAGGTTAGCTGTCTCTGCTCTTCGCAGGCATAGTGAGCTCCGGGGTATATATGTGCCTAATTTATAGTTCGGTGGAACGTGGTTGTCCCCCTTTCATTGCGGCTCGACTTACCAATAGGTTCCATTATTGTGTTTTGTTTATCAAAACTATCGATTTCAAGGTATGTTGTATATGTGTAAACATGTGTTTTATTATCAATAGAATGACAATAGAACCTTTGGATTTATTGATGGGAATGATGCTTATGAATAGGTGTACTCATACACTGTTTTGCATGATTGTGCCTTGCATTTGGTATGATAGTAACTCAGATGGTGTACTATTGTTTATACAGAATTACATGTATGTTGTGTGAACCCTTGTGATTCATGAACTCAAGCCATGTGTGTGTGTGTGTGAATGTATGTTTCAATGTTGTAGATATGATAAAGGAAGCTTTAAGTTTGTTGATGAAACCATTGCTCATGAGCTCGTGTATGTTCATATGACTATGTTGTGTTTGTTATATAGTGCACTAAGGGTGTGATACCTTGCTCTGTTAAGAGTGGCTATGACTACATTGGACGCATAGATCACTGAAAATGTATGTACCTACTATGTTTGATCAACCATAATTTGTATGTTGATACAGTCCCTTTAAAGAAACACACAGTAGAATAGTGTAAATATTCAAGTAGAGTTTACTGTTGTTATAATCTCCTGCATTTTACATCTACATATGTATTTTGGTTTCCCATGCATTTTGCTTAAGTTCATGGAGGCTAGAAGCATGGTTACAGAGTCATAATGCATTCGACTTAAGCATGTTCGCACCCTAGAATTTGCGTACGGAAAGTGGAAGGTGAGAGGTGGAAAGAGAAGTTGAAATAAGGTAAAAAGTAGATTTCCGCACCTATGAGCCCGTTGTGGTAGGGAGGAGGCAAAAATCAGAAAATAGAAAAGAAATAAGGTAAACACGTTGGTTTTTCGTATCCCGGACTCCACCCACGGAATGCAGAAGGTGGAAAGTGGAAATTGGGAACAAAAAATAAAGGTAATATATATTTTGGGTTTTTCGCTACCCGGAGTCCTCCCGCAGAATGCGAAAGGGGAAAGATGGAAAGAGGAAGGTGAACAATTGACCATAAGGCAATTTGGGTTTTTCGCTACCGAGGGTCCATTGCAGAAAGCGGAAGGTGGAAAGCAGAAAATGAACAAAGGAATCCATCGTATTTTGTGTTTCCGCTACCTGAAGGTCATCGCAGAAAGCGGAAGGCAAAAAGTGAAAAGAAATATAGGGCTAATCTAGGAGTTTTCACCTACTGCAATCTGCATAGCGAAATGGGAAAGGAGGAAATAGAAAAGGAAAATTGTAAAATATTAAGGTTTATGCAACCCGCAGATCGCAATGGTAGAAGGCGGAAGGAATAAATCCTAAAAATATTTTAATTGCGGAAAGGTCTGTTGTAGGAACAATTAAGCATAGGAATGAATGATTAAAGGAAATATTCATGTCCATGCCTTGTACAGAAGAATTTTTTTTATGCATGTTAGCAGATTATTTGGGTATGTTACAAAACATGCCCTCAAACCACCCGACTAAGATTTCTTTGGTCTAAAATTTCTAATCAACTTCAAGGAAGGTAAGCAGATCCCTTTATGCGCTAGACAAGGCTTATCAAAATAATGGGCTATCTACAACAACATGTAGTCACATTTTTGTAGGATGGATGTCATTATAATGGTTAAGAACCATGGATGGGTCATTGAGACTTGGCCATCATCAAAGAATGAAAAAAGTGAATTTTGATTTTTTTGTAATGTCCTCTTATACTTAACCACCAAAACAATCGCTAACCTATTTAATTCCCATAGGATCGAGCAGGTACTACATGAAAATGAAATTGACTGAGGACATTTGATACCTAGAGAAAAATAGAGAATTCATGCAGTATTAAGTTATGAGTATGGTAAAGAAAGCCTTATTTCTTTAGGCTTAAAGTAAATGAGAAATTAGAATCACATGTATGCAAAAAGTAAAGAGCAAACCCTAAAATTACATGCTAAGCTATATAATAAGGGTCGTTGGACCAAATGGATTATCTATGATTATTATAATTGAGTTTGGTTTCTAGAGTAGCGGCAATAGGCACCGCAACAACAAGTTGTGGTTGAAGACAAAGATATTTATCTAACAAGGGGTTTCAATAGTGAAATCTATCTACCCTAATCACTTCAGGATAGATCATCCAGTTCTATCACCATTTATTCATCATATTCATTCTTCTTCAGCAATCCAATATACAAAGAGACATTTATTGCACATTTTGTTTTGCAGCTAGGGTACAACTCGAAATATTTAGAGTAATTTGTTGGGACCCTAAATCTTAGTTTTCTTCCTACATGTCATCACTATCCTTCTCAGCACACCCTCTACACTCTACTTGGTGATTATTAGTTCATTGTTCGCATATCTGAAGCATCGAGCATCATATTTGTTGAAGAAGGTAGACGTCATGTAGTACCCCCTGAATTAATAATTTATTATCAATTCTGTTGGAAAAATACTTTCATTATTATTTTTGACTAAAAAGTCAAGAATAAAACATTTTGTAATAAAATACTTTTATTTAATAAAATATGTCGAAAGGGGGTCAAAAGTGGATATAGTTGTTAAAGAGTGTTTGCTGACCCATAAGAGGAAAATACATGTGGCAAAAGCCACTGAGTGAGAACTCAGGATGCAGGAAGTATCATTTCTAAAAATTAGGTCACATCTCCTAGTTGAGTACTAAAAAGCAGGAGGCTCATAAATGACCAAGTCCTAGGCAAAATACTATATATTAGTATGTCCATAAGAAGCAAGGGAATATCATTGGACAATGATTAAAATATGTGAATGCAAGAGATGACACATTGAAGGATTTTTCTCTTGTGGTTCAACGAACAGGATCGGGGGTTCTGGAGAAAGTAACCTGGCTGCTCTGGGAGTTGGTTGGGGGGAACAACTACTGCACTTTTGTTTTCCCAGCGTTGGTGCCAGGTTCATATTTTATGTTTAAGTGATTGCAGAATGTGTTTTAAATTCTAGATCTGAAGAGATTAATGTAGAACCGAGTATGTATGAGTTATCCTAATGTTGCTATGCTTGAATGTTAGAATTCTAATTCCTGTCAAAATTCAATCTGCACATAATGGATTTGGAATCGTCAATTTCTAAATTGTATCATCTATTCCTACATTTAATCGCTTATTTCCTATGTGTGTCGATTATTCCTAAATTCTTTCTTAGTTTGTATTTATTAAATTTAGATGTAGTCTAGATATCTAATCATGCTAGAATGTATCTACTTTTATCCATTTTGAACCACAATAAGGTTCCATAAAAAATTATAAGTATATAGAGTTAGGATATCATCCTAATTACTACATGAATATCAATATTAGGTTATAATCTATTGTTCATCATATAGGTCTACAGTACTTAGTATATACATTAAAATCAATTTAAATAATATTAATTTTCTTACAACTCATAAGATTCAAATCAAAGTATTCGAATCGAATAAGATCTACACATAGAATCGTAAAAAAACAATGATACTATCTTGAGTATACATACACATAAATAATTAACTTAAATCCTAAAGAAAACCCTTAATCAAGTTAACTCCTAAATAATCCACTTAGTAAGATGACATACATTGGGAATAGAATCTCTTTAAGGTTTTTACTTAATAGTCCTATGATAAAATAAATCAAAATTTTATAAAAATACAACTATGAAATCTTTGCTCATGCTAGTTTCGATGAAACTAAACATACGAATTGAAGATATTATTTCCTTAAATATCCACCAAGCATGTGAAAGATAATAATTTACTGACTAATGTATAACTACAACCATGACGGTGAAAGCATAATCACAAAACTGGCATCGTTACCATCGAGAGCTTAGTTTTAACACATAAAGATATTAACTTCTGTTAAGATATCACATAACCTATGGGTTGTATTCAAATAAACACAACAAGAATTACGATGCCTATATTCAGCTCCACCTGTGAACAAACAGACCATAGTATTAACATGTATGTTTGACCAAAGTCTAAAGACTGATAAAAGAAATTTTTGTGTTAAGTTTGAGAAGGATGTTACCTGGGTGTTTGCAAATGCAGGACTAGGAGGAGGTGACACTGTTGCCTCCCTCTCAACTGCAGAAAACCTGCAAATTTCCCATTTGCAGTTAGTTAACATCACATTGTAATTTTATTTTAAAACCCAATAATAAACTTAAAGAGGTTTTAATATTACCTTGGGATTTGGAAACGAGGGACAGGGGTCGACTCCTCTGAGAACCCTTATCTCTCCATAGCCTGAATTCACCGAACAACATATCAATAAAAGAAACACAAACTATCCATTACAAACCGAGTAAAATGCTCAAGGAAAATAACAAGCTCTACTCACCTGTTGAAGTAGACTGGTCGCATGGAAGAAAATGTTGGCTAGCTCATCCAAGCTCCGACGTTGAAAGGTAGATGGTTGAATAATCCTTCGAAAGAAGTTTCCTCAGACAAATCCATTAACGCAGTAATAATGGAGTAAGCCAATGCCATTAACATAGTAAACCAGGGCAAGTTTTCATACAAAGTAGATCTCAAGCTTAACCGACTTTTGACCAAACCACATCACCAAATGAGGGATACAAACATGTTAAATGAGATTTTACGAAACCCTACGAGGCTGTGTGATCTCACGATCTAGATGTACGGCAGAGATCAAATCCTCATGCCAAATCAGAGCCTGGCTTTGCTGACAACTCACATCGAGGATAGTTCATTAAGTCAACCATGTACCATATTAAAATCATGGTCATAACATTTTAAACAAAATCATTGCATACCATTCAAATCATCGGACACGGATAAGAACACCCAATCATATATTCCACCATAGAAACCCTAACTTATCTATTTATAACCATCGCTATAATAAAACCCAAGGTTAAAAATTATAAACATTATTGTATGCACTAAACATTCGCGGTGATACGACTGACATACAATGCCTTCGCGGTTACACCAAGGTCCATACCCCTTCCATCATAACCATAGTATATATTTATATAATAACAAGATCACCAATTCATACTATCACCTTAGCGCTAGGTTAAGCCAAGGTCATAAAAATATTTATAATCATAGCATATAACTATGTGTTAAAAACATTAAAACTATGTTGCAAGCATAGTTTGGGTTTATGTATTGTAATCCATAAATCATTGTTAAAACCATATGATATAGAATTTACACCGTGAACATCAAGGACCATAAAGAAATGCATTAAGGCTAAAAACATGCCAACCATAAGTATGTAAACCCTCACTTTGTATTAATAACAAGAGGTCGCCATATGGAGAACCATACTCTTACAAACCCTAAGCTTCTCATGCTTAGGGGAATATCTTTACACACATAGTATAAAGTATGGTAGGCCACGGCCTTGAAAATATAATGCTATTGATGGGTTGGGGTCAAGTCCATGAACAGTCTCCCATGCCTTAGGCTATTTCATCCTAACATAAATATAAATAAATAAAAAACATGTATAAATAAAGTTACATCACCTGTGTGGACATGTTTGAATGTTCCAGAAGGAAATAGCCATCGTAATCATCAGCAAAACCTGGCATAACCAGTAGGACAAAGATATTAAAAATAGCAGAAGTAAAACATATAAATATGTTAAGTAAATGTAAAAGTAATGCATATATTTTTTTTCTTTTTACAATTTGTAGGTGTGTTACGCGTCACCATCTAGAGCATATCAATTTGCTAGGTGCCTTAATGGAGGAAAAAACTCTACATGTGTCTTCTTACCTTTCAGGGAGGCCTTGTCCATCACTCGTACAAAGTTTCAATAGTAACATACTACTCCTCCCTGAAAAATTCAATATCATGAGAAGGAGGGCACTCTTATAGGTGGGCGTCAACTTCACGAGAGGAGCACGACTATCTTATCTTTCCAGCATAACATGCATGCATCTTATCTATCGGCAAACTATCAGCAGTGTTATCAGTGGTATGTGTACATCTTCTTACTAAAATTCTTTGTCCCATTATATCTCTAGATTAGCTATTTTTTAGGGCCATTTGGCATGACTCTTTTTTCATGCACATTTTATTCATATTTCTAGCACATCTTGAGTGTCTCAACAACAAACATAGTAGCAAAGTACATTAGAATATCAGTTGGGATATTACCAATTTTTAATTTTCAAGGATCCTTTTATTGGTGGTTTCTATACTTTGATGTTCATATGAGAGCCATGAGTATGATTTATGTAAAAAAAATGGGTGTTGAGGCATAAACATGGTAAATAGGGAAACACTATCCATATTCTCTAATTACACATTTTTTTATGGATCATTGTCAGCAAAGGCTCTAAACCATGATACAATCCCTCTTTACGGTGCGTGGCATTTGAGTTTGATTGATGTTCCATTATGAGATATTTGGCACTATAGATGCCTCTTGAATCCATGAACATACTATTGGAAGCATACGAAGAGAATTAAACCCCAACCTTTACTTTGTAGGATTACAGAGAAAAATCCTCAAACCACCACTTTTGAACTATGTATGGTATTAGTCAACTCGAATTGGGACATGGACACAACGATTAGGTTATTTGTGGAAAGATAATATTCCTAAAGGTATAATGAAGATCATGGTATAATCGGAAATTTTCAAAATTGCATTGTGTTTATTTATATTTCTTTTGTGTTATACTTGGTTTATGTACTCAAAATCTAATTAATCACAATTATTATTAACTTAAAGAATTTATCACTAATATAAGGAACATCTAAAAGTTTCATGAAGACTTAAGGACACCTAGTTTTTGTCTTGCATAAGAGTACCATTAATAATTATAACAAATGAATTCCCTTCAATATTGGCTTTAGGGATTCAAGCAACCTTGGTTTCAGACTTATTTTTTTCATGACATGCACATAAAAGTATTTTTTTCCATTGATTCTTGAATGTATATTTAAAACATTAACATTCATAAAACCCTCATTGGGGAAGGAAGTTCCTAGTTTTTCTATTCTCTTATTCTTGTGTGATTTTATTTTATGATCACTCCTTCAAGGCAATCTCAAAGAATTCTAGGTGAAGTTAGTAATCTTGAGCCTATTATAAATATCTAAGGAAAATGAGATGCCTTTGACTAGTTTGAAATCCTTGTGATTTCCTCTCATTTAGATACTAAATCATATTTCCACGACAATCATGATTTGTCCCACATACGTGGGCTATTTTTGAGTTGTCTATTACTTAATCCTCAACTTCAATTGTTATTCAGAAGTGTAGTCAATTTACTCCTACAACAATGCCTCATAATTGTGAAAAGGTAATCAAGCCACTTGGTACATTTCAATATGAGATGGTTGTTGATGCAACACCAAGGCATGTATCCTTTCTTCTAAATAGTGTGTCAACTATTCCTCATTTACATAAAATCAAAACCCACTTACTCGAGTTTTTTTAAGATGGCATTACTATCACGTAGTTGCTTTCTCAAATGCATGTGATGATATGTGAATGAGACCTTTTTCTAACTTTATTAAAAGCTAGTATTGTTGAGTTCTGAACTCTTTGATAAGATCCTTTCCATCTAGTTTGCGTTAACTTATTGGTTTAACTCCTATTCTTTGTTACATGGAAAATTTTGTTGAATACACGAGAAATTACAACAATTGATCTTTCAAAAATGATGAAACCTTTAGACTTTCAATCTATGGTTTATAAAGGTGGTCAATAAGGATCCACAAGGTTATTATCCTAACTCACCAAGCAACTCTGGTAAGTTGTTATAATATTTTTCCATGTGCTTATTGAAATAGGTTAGAAGAGAATATTGTAAGATAATTTAGGGTTTGATATATAAACTTGCCTTGAATTTGAAGGGAAAAACCTTAGAACATGTTGTTTTCCTCTTAAGAATCCAAGTAAAATCAACATGTTTGCTATATTGTAGCTCATTCTAGATATGAATAGCACAATGATCTCATTTGAATAAGTTGTTTGTTGATTTCAAGCCCCATACCCCTCATCCATTGCAAATGATGATAAGGCCTAATAATGTTCAACAAATCATTGTGGCTTATGCATGGTGTAATTAATATGAGACACATGATCCTAAGACATGAATCACTATTGATTTCCAAAGAACATGTTGTTGGGATATTATAAACCCACTCCATACTTAGAATAACAATATTTAATTATTTCTGATTAATTTTCTATCCACTAGCCTAGATAGTTGCATGCACTTGCACCATTTGGTCAACACTTGCCATATATACCCCAGGAGTGCCTTTTTCCTCATTTTGGTTTAGGGATAATTTTAGGGGCGAATTTTAGCCCAGTGGGCTATTTTTTCATGTTTTTCTCCCAAAAAATATTCGCCATTTTGCATTTTTTGAAGCCCTGTTTCGCCTAATTTTGACGGGGTAAAATTTTTTCACCCTAAAAATAGCCAAATTATTATATAAACGATATAAAATACTTGGAAATTAATTTTTTTTTTGAAAAATATTGCCAATCATTTTATAGTTGACGTTTTAAGAATTGGTAATATTCGCCAGCATTTATACAATTTTAAATAAGTATGGTTCCTTAAAATCATCCATGTTTTGGTTAGATCCTACCCACTTTATTGACTGCCATATTTAGTAATTGCGTCTTCCTACAAATTATGTTTGTATCTTTCTTTATTCCTTCCTTTCAGTGGGTAAGGTAAAGCTAATCAACTAGGAAACTGCTATCTTTTGTTGGCAACCCATTCTCCATGATTTTCTCTCCAGATTCTAGGATTAGCATGCTTTTCCATCACTCATGACAAATCGCTCATTCTTTATCTAATTTGTGAGGTCTGTAACAGAGTTGGAAAGTGCTTTAGTCACATATGGCGGTTTATCATATTTAGTAAGCCTGGTTTATGAGCTAGCATGAGTTGTCTTATAACAACTCATTTTTCCTTTATAAGGATGTATTACTATTGTAATAATAATAAATTAATTTGATCAATAATACTTGGAAATATATTGGATCACTTATGTTGTATTCAGACTCTTTATTCTTCTCTCTATTTTCCTTATGTGTTGGCCACTTTTCCTAACTCACACGACCTAGGTTCTGTGTAGCCCGTCAACGCAACAAACATCGAAGATACTGGCCCGACAAAGCAAGCTCCATTGGACACACCTGTGAAGTAGGCGCAGTCTCACCCGAGATATCTCTTCGATGGGTAATCGCCGAAACCATGTTTCCATGATTGTAGAGGGATTATAGTCCCTTGGCATGTAGCTAAGGAGCTCAACGAAGGAAATGGGATGGATGGATGGTGGAGTCATTCTTACGCGACTGAGCACAATAGTATGTCAGCACACGTAGTCCTATCCTTGTTCCCAACCTCACAACTGGTGCAACTTGTGCGGCGCAACTTACTCGTACTAACAGACCTCCTGCGACTTACGTTGTGACTTAAGACATAAATGCACGGGCCTATATATACATATATTTCAACGATGCTTCCTTAATCATTCATCTACTAATTATAGTACAACATCACGCATTTAATCAATATTTCATTACCATACAGGAAGCAAATAACAACCATTCACTTAAACATTCATAGCATTAGTCATCCATTCAAACACAAGAGATAATGTGGAAACCCATATGGGAAAAACAACCAAGGTGCTCTTCATCTGGCATGTGAAAAGGGTATAGCACCTTGCAGTCTGCACAATGCAGACTGATCTTATGATATATCGACTTTATGACTCAGACTTCTAGTTCGCATGCTCTCTGGTTTGTTCTTCTACCCTACTTCTAATCCTAGTGGTTTGTGTACACAGCAACCAGATCCGTGGCTCAACAGCCTCCTATCGCTACCAGACTCTTCCTGAGTCTTCTCTTCCTCTAATCTCTACAACGTTACAGCAAAATGGCATCCTTCATTATGGATCACCAATGAACACCAAAAAAATAGCCATTACAAACCATTGATCAACCAGTACCGAACTCAATACAAACCTTCTAACTACTGAAAAAAAAAACAACTAAAAAGAAATCACAACCAACCTTCAAACCATTGAATCCCTCCTATTTACACTATTTTACATGACCACGTAGGGTCAAATGCATATAGGAAGTCTATTAACTGTCACCATTAGCCACCCGTCAAGCTATAGCTGTGGTGATTACGACTCAACACGAGGCAATATCAGTCTGACTTACAACTATTACCTCATACGTGTGTTGCTGCAGGCTTATGCCACTTTAAATGGCCATGATATGCACTTGTCTCTTTCTAGCTGTTATCACCTGGACGCTCAAGCATTCACCTTTTCTTTGTCGTGCTCCTCTCCATTCTTCCCATGCTGGTCCTTTGCTTCCTTCATGACCTTCCTTTCTTTCTTTCGCTCACGTGGTGCACATTCTATTGTTTGCACATGAAATTATTTCTTATGCTCCTTTCGTAGGCCAACAGGCCCCCAACACTCACACGTGGCTTGTTGCGAGCCACGAAGCAATGGACATAGGAGAAGGTGCAATCTACGCGGCCGTCTCTTTGCTAAACATTTTTTTCCTTGCGCACCTTCTCTTGCTTCCTACCTTGCGCACTTGGTTCCTTATGTTTTTTTTTTTGGTAGTGTTTCCTACACTGTGGCCTCATCCCATACTTGGAATAATTTTTAGATTACAAAACTTTAATTACTTTAGTCTTACGATTTCTTCCTCGACATCATCTAACGACTCTTAATGGCGAGTTCCACTTCTGAATTTCACTAGGGTTGTTAGTGTCCCATTCTGACACAATAATCCAATTCTTATTATCATTCTCAAGCACATAGGGTTTTCCTTTTGCTTGTTGCAGCTTGTCTTTCTGCTGTTCTTCTTGGTCCTCTTCATCCTCCTTTTCCTCTTCCTGTTCTGTAGTGTTGGACGAGAAGTTCCCAACTGATGATCGATGTGCCGAAGATATGAACTTTGAAGAATGGAGCATTGTCCATATTGAAAACCAGAAAATCCCATAATTCAAGGGAGTGATCAGAGGCAAATGATTCCCAACTTTGACGAATTTCACCTCAACATTACATCTACATATGAATTTTGGTTTCCCATGCATTTTGCTTAAGTTCATGGAGGCTAGAAGCATGGTTACAGAGTCATAATGCATTTGACTTAAGCATGTCTGCACCCTAGAATTCGCCTGTGGAATGTGGAAAGTGAGAGGTGGAAAGAGAAGTTGAAATAAGGTAAAAAGTGGATTTCTGCACCCTTGAGCCTGTCACTAGAGGTAGGAGGTGAAAATATGAAAATATAAAAGAAACAATGTAAACATCTTGGTTTTTTGCATCCTAGACTCTACCCACGGAATGCAGCAGGTGGAAAGCAGAAATTGGGAACAAAACATAAAGGTAATATATTTTGGGTTTTTCGCTACCTGGAGTCCCCCCGCAGAATGTGGAAGGAGGAAGACGGAAAGTGGAAGGTGAAAAATTGACCATAAGGCAATTTGGATTTTTCGCTACCTAAGGTCTATTGCGGAAAGAGGAAGGCGGAAAGCGGAAAATGAACAAAGGACTCCATCGTATTTTGTGTTTCCGCTACTCGAAGGCCATTGTGGAAAGCGGGAGGAGAAAAGTAAAAAGAAATATAGGGCAAATCTAGGAGTTTTCTCCTACTACAATCTGCATAGCGAAATGCGGAAGGAGAAAACAAAAAAGGAAAATCATAAAATATTAAGGTTTTTGCGACTAGCAAACCGCAATGGCGGAATGTGGAAGGTAGAAGGAATAAATTCTAAAAATATTTTAACTGCAGAAAGGTCTGTTGTAGGAACAATTAAGCATAGGAATGAATGATTAAAGGAAATATTCATGGCCATGCCTTGTACACAAGAATTTTTTTTATGCATGTTAGCAGTTTGTTTGGGTATGTTATAGAGCATGCCCTCAAACCACCACCCTAATATTTCTTTGGTCTAAAATTTCTAAACAACTTCAAGGAAGGTAAGCGGATCCCTTTATGTGCTAGACAATGCTTATCAAAATCATGGGCTATCTACAATGACATGCAGTCGCACCTTTGTGGGATGGATGTCATTATAATGGTTAAGAACCATGGATGGGTCATTGAGAGTTGGCCATCATCGAAGAATGAAAAAAGTGAATTTTGATGTTTTTGTAATGTCCTCTTCTACTTAACCACCAAAAAAACCTCTAACCTATTTAATTCCCATAGGGTCGAGCAGGTACTACATGAAAATGAAATTGACTGAGGACATTTGATACCTAAAGAAGAGCATAGAATTCATGCAGTATTAAGTTATGAGTATGGTAAAGAAAGCCTTATTTCTTTAGGCTTAAAGTCAACGAGAAATTAGAATCACATGTATGCAAAAATTAAATAGCAAACCCTAAAATTACATGCTAAGCTATATAAGAAGGGTCATTGAACGAAATGGATTATCTATGATTATTATTATTGAGTTCAGTTTCTAGAGTAGCGGCAAGAGGTGCTAGAGTAGCAAGTTGTGGTTGAAGACAAAGATCTTTATCTAACAAGGGGTTTTGATAGTGAAATCTATCTTCCCTAGTCACTTCAGGATAGATCATCCAGTTCTATCACCATTTATTCATCATATTCATTTTTCTTTAGCAATCCAGTATACAAAGAGAGATTTATTGCATATTGTGTTTTGCAGTTGGGGTACAACTGGAAATATTTAGAGTAATTTGTTGGGACCCTAAATCTCAGTTTTCTTCCCGCATGTCATCACTATCCTTCTCAGCAGACTCGCTACACTCTACTTGGTGATTATCAATTCATTGTTCGCATATCCGAAGCATCCAACATCATATTCGTTGAAGAAGGTAGACGTCATGTAGTACCCCCTAAATTAATAATTTATTAATAATTCTGCTAGAAAAATACTTTCATTATTATATTTGACAAAAAAGTCAAGAATAAAACATTTTGTAATAAAATACTTTTATTTATAAAATATGTTGAAAGGGGGACAAAAGTGGATATAGTTGTTAAAGAGTGTTTGCTGACCCACAAGAGGAAAATACATGCGGCAGAAGCCACTAAGTGAGAACTCAGGATGCAGGAGGTATCATCTCCAAAAATTAGGTCACATCTCCTAGTTGAGTACTAAAGAGCAGGAGGCTCATAAATGACCAAGTCCTAGGCAAAATACCATATATTAGTATGTCCATAAGTAGCAAGGGGATATCATTGGACAAGGATTAAAATATGTGAATGCAAGAGATGACACATTGAAGGATTTTTCTCTTGTGGTTCAACGAACAAGATCGAGGGTTCTAGAGAAAGTAAACTGGCTTCTCTGGGAGTTGGTTGGGAGGAACAACGTCTCCACTCTTGTTTTCCCAGCATTGGTGCCACGTTCATATTTTATGTTTAAGTGATTGTAGAATGTGTTTTAAATTCTAGATCTGTGGATATTAATGTAGAACCCAGTCTGTATCAGTTATCATAATGTTGCTATGCTTGAATCTTAGAATTCTGATTCCTGTCAAAATTTGAATTCTGCACATAATGGATTTGGAATCGTCAATTTCTAAATTGTATCATGTATTCCTACATTTAATCGTTTATTTCCTATGTGTGTCAATTATTCCTAAATTCTTCCTTAGTCTGTATTTACTAAATTTAGATGTAGAATGGATATCTAATCATGCTAGAATGTATCTACTTTTATCCATTTTGAACCACAACAAGGTTCCATAAAAACTTATAAGTATATACAGTTAGGATATCATCCTAATTCCTACATGAATATCGGTATTAAGTTATAATATATTGTTCATCATATAGGTCTACAGTACTTAGTATCTACATTGGAATCAACTTAAATAACATTAATATTATTACAACTCATAAGATTCAAATCAAAGTATTCGAATCGAATAAGATCTACCCATATAATCATAAAAAAGCAATGATACTATCTTGAGTATACATACACATAAATAATTAACTTAACTCCTAAAAAAAAACCTTAATCAAGTTAACTCCTAAATAATCCACTTAGTAAGATGACATACATCGGGAATAGAATCTCTTTAAGGTTTTTACTTAATAGTCATATGATAAAATAAATCAAAATTTTATAAAAATACAACTATTAAATCTCTGTTCATGCTAGTTTCGATGAAACTAAACATACGAATCAAAGATCTTATTTCATTAAAGATCCACCCAGCATGTGCAAGATAATAGGAAAACTTAATCAAATATTTTATTGATTGATGTATAACTACAACCATGACGTTGAAAGCATAATCACAAAAGTAGCATCGTTACCATCAAGAGCCTAGTTTTAATACACAAAGATATTAACTTCCATTAACATATCACAAAACCTATGGGTCATATTCAAATAAACACAACAAGAATTCCCATGCCCATATTCGGCTCCACCTATGAAAAAACAGACCAGAGTATTAACATGTATGTTTGACCGAAGTCTAAAGACTGATAAAAGGAATTTTTGTGTTAAGTTCAAGAAGGATGTTACCTGGGTGTTTGGAAACGTGAGCCTAGGAGGAGGTGACACTGTTGCCTCCCTCTCTAGTGCCAAAAACCTGCAAATTTCCCATTTGCAATTAGTTAACATCACATTTTAATTTTATTTTAAAACCCAATAATAAACTTAAAGAGGTTTTAATATTACCTTGGAATTTGGAAACGAGGGCCAAGGGTCAGCTCCTCTGAGCACCCTTATCCCTCCAGAGCCTAAAATCATCTAACAACATATCAATAAAAGAAACTAAAAGTATCCATTACAAACCAAGTAAAATTCTCAGGGAAAATAACAAGATTTACTCACCTGTTGAAGCAGACTAGTTGCATGGAAGAAAATGTTGGCTGGCTCGTCCAAGCTCCGTCGTTGAGAGGTAGATGGTTGAATAATCCTTTGAAACAAGTTACCTCAGACAATTCCATTAATGCAGTAAGAATGGAGCAAGACAATGCCATTAACATAGTAAACCAGGGCATGTTTTCATACAGAGTAGAGCTCAGTCTCAACCTACTTTCAACCAAACCACATCACCAAATGAGGGATACAAATAGGTTAAATGAGAATTTACAAAACCCTACGAGACTGTGTGATCTCACCATATAGGTGTAGGGAAAAGATAAAATCCTCACCCCAAATCAGAGCCTAGCTTTGCTGACAACTCACATCCACAACAGTTCATTAAGTCAACCATGTACCATATTAAAATCATGGTCATAACATTTTAAACAAAATATTTCCTTACCATTCGAATCATGGGACACGGATAAGAACACCCAATCATATATTCCACCATTGAAACCCTAACCTATATATTTATAACCATCGCTATAATAAAACCCAAAGTTAAATCTTATAAACATTCACTACAACAAAAACTAGATTTAGCATCGAATTTAGCACCAGAATTCAGTGAAATTTTTTCTCAATTGTGAGGAACAATTTGGCGCTAAACTTGGCGCTATTGTACATTTTCGTAAAATTCCCTCTATTGCATCTTTTTTTCCATCCTTTTTAACATCCATTTTTACGTCCATTTCTGTGCCCAATTTTTTGCATCTTTTGTTACACCTTTATTTCCGCCCAATTTTGCAACTTCTATTGCATCTTTTTTTGCATCCTTTGTTACATCCTTGTTTGCACCTAGTTTCACGCTCAGTTTTTCATCCAATTTTCGGTCTTATTTTTCTCCTAGTTTTTCATCGAGTCTTGCACCCAATTTTGCACCATGTTTTGCATAAAATTATGTGTCCAATTCTGCATCTAACGTTGCATCTAGGATTGCATCCAATTTTCGGCCCAATGTTGTGTCTAGTTTTGCATCCAATTTTACTTATAATGTTGCATCCCCATTTGCATCTAATTTTGTATCTTGTTTTACGTCTTTTTTTGTATCCATGTTTGTGCCTAATGTTTCATCTCGTTTTACGTCGTATTTTGCATCTAGGTTTGCACCTAGTGTTGCATCCCGGTTGATGTCTTTTTTTGCATCTATGTTTGAGCCCAATGTTGCACCCAGTGTTGCGCCTAATGTTGTGCCTAGTTTTGCAACCATGTTTGTATCTAATATTGCATCTAGTTTTGTGTCTAATGTTGCATCCCATCTTGCATTCAATATTACGTCTATTTTTACATTCAATGTTTTGTCCCATCTTGCATCCAATATTGTGTCTCATTTTAAGTTTTTGTTTGCACCAAGTGTTCCTTCCATTTTTGCACCTGGTGTTACACCTAGTTTTATGTCCATCGATACACCATATTTTGTGCTCAATTTAATGTCCAATTTTATGTCTAGTTAGGAGTCCACTTTTGCATCTACTGTTGCGTTTAGTTTTGGACCTAGTATTGCATCTAGTTTTGAGTCATTAATTGTGTCTAGTGTTGAGTCTTTTTTTGCATCCAATTTGCATTGTGTGACATCCATTTTTGTGTCCATATTTGCGTCTGACATAAGGTCGACTTTTGCATCCACTTTTGTGTTTGGTGTGACATCCACTTTTACATCTTGTTTTGCATTTAGTGTTGCATCTAATATTGCATCCATCTTGCACTACTACATTTTTACCTTTATAAATACATTCCAATATCATTAGGGCATGGAGGAATCGAACCACCAACCTCCTGCTTGTAAAACAGGCGCTCTTCCATTGAGCTAGCACCCTTTAAGAATCGGGAAGAGGAGCAATATTAACACATAGATTTGATCATTTGTAATTCTAATAAAATACAATAAGATCCAAATACATTCAAGCTTAAAATCCAATTTAATTTTTCAAACACACTAATAAGCACAAAAATATACCGTTCTTAGGAAACAAAATATCCTAAACAGTTTCGCAATCTATTAAAGTGGTCCGCAAAAGAGTCTTAGAGAACAACATAATGCATTGATGCATACCTAATCACCTAAAATTGATATGGACAAAGAATAAGGGATGTTTTTAAGAAATAGTTGTAGAATACAATTGAGGATGTGTGTGTTGCTACATAAATTTTGTTATTCATTGTTGAGGTAATTTTGTTCAACAATGGGATGGTAAGAGAAGAACTCATGAATGGTTACTAAAAGAAGATGCCTACAAACTAAATAGTGCTACAAACTAAAGATAAACTTGGGTAACATTTCTTAAATCTACCAAGAAGTACATATAACTCCATTATACCTACCATCTACAAAATCTGTACCTACTACAGCTTCAAAATCAACCACTATCTATAGAATAGAGACAACACATTCACATCCCAGCTAGAATAGACCATACCGTAGTCATGGCCTATTAGGAGAGGGTATGCACATTCAAAAATAAGGTTTATCAACCCCAGAAGAATGATGCCTAAGTGAACAGTCCAAGAGCAGCCCAGAGAAATGAACATGGTCTACTTTATCAGCAACAAAATGGAATTATCATGCATTCTTCATGTGCTAACAAATGGAATTCAATTCAAAGGAAATTGTGAAATTATTAGTGAGTCCAATATGACTACAACAATAATCCGGTTCAAATGATGGAGAAAAAACATTTCTTAGCTCATGTATGCTCTAGGATACTCTCATACATCGACATCTACAAGCCTGCAATGTATAACCTTTATTTACCTTCATCAAAAGGTGAGGGATATGACAGGTTGCAGAAGAGTGCTGAATACATACAATACTTGATGCTTGGCATATCCCATAGCAATATACACCAATGTCAGTTTCAATGTCTCTTGAAATTTGATAATGAAATTACTGTTCTAAACAGAATCCATGTGTAAGGATAAAATGTCTAATTTATATCGAGATTTCATGAAACATGTGCTTCCAACCTTTTAGATTTCGAGCACATTTACCTGTTTGCTAATAAAAAATAGAGCAGAAAACTTTGCATCTGCAGAAGCTTTCTTCAAGATGCAAGTCTGTAAACACAAATAAAGCTAGTAGCAAATGTTGCCTTACAATGCTCATCTCTACAATCCATGAATGCAAAATTCAGTCCAGTTACATCGTTTAGCACTTCATAGATGAAAACTCAAATGCAATTTCTGAATATAAATGCACATATGCAACATTGTATGAAAGACTTGGTTCCCAGGGTTTCACGGCTTTGAAAGTTTGAAACTCAAAATATCCTCATGTGCAATATCAACCGTGGAGGCTTCTCCTTTCCTACCAATAAATATTCATGAAACCAATTAGCTAATACCCCTTCATTGACTGCATGTCATGACACAATCATAGTTCTAGAACCAAACCCTTTTTAAGTAGCCATTTTAAGACTCTTTGTTCTCTCCTTTTCTCTCCTGTTTTTGCAAAATGAATAATGAGAGACCGAAATGCCCTAGAATTTAACACAAAATCTTTTTCCAACAATTCTTTAAAAATACTTGTAACCTCAATGCTGTTGCGATATTTGCACCATGCACAAATCAGAATATTGTATGTTGGGAGGTTGGGAGTGAACACTCTCTATTTCATTTCATGCAAAAAACCATTGGCTTCACGCATCATACCTGCCTCAGCGAAACAACTGATAAGCACATTATAATTATCAGGATTAGGATTGAGTCCTTTTGTCATCATTTCACCATGCAATTTGAGGATCTCTTTTAGATTTCTTGACCTTCTATACCCACCAATAAGCGTGTTATAAGTTACAGAATTGGGTGCAAAACCTTTTGCCACCAATTCATTCAGCAAACTGTCTGCCTCTTGCATCATTCCTAGTTGACAAAGGCCAACAAGGAGTACATTATAAGTTACAAGAGTTGGAGCTAGACATTTGCTCATCATTTCCCAATACAACCGAAATGATTCCTTCAAATTTCCTTGTTTATAGTGTCCATCCATAAGAGCATTGTAAGTGGCTACATCTGGCAATAATCCTTTCTCTGACATTTCATCCCAAACAACTTTTTATTTTCGTGTCATTCCCTTTGAGCAAAGAGTTTGTATCAGTGCATTGTAAGTCCTAATGTTTGGAACAAGATCATTCTCTAGCAGTTGTTCATGCACCTGGAACACCTTCTGTGAGTTGCTATTATTGATGTAACCACGAATCAGAGTTTTGTGAGTTATATAGTCCATAGAAAGCCCTCTCTCACTCATCTCATTCAAGAGCTCTTCTGCTTTGTCCATGCTTCCTAGATTGCAATACCCAACTATGAGGGTGTTGTATGTAGCAACATTAGGCATTAAACCATTCCTCATCATTTCATCAAGAAGTTCAAATGCCTTGTTAACATTACCGGCCTTCCAGTATGCATGCATCAGGGTGTTGAAAGTGATGCAATCTAGAGCTAAGCCCTTCTGGTGCATTTCACTAAAAAGTTCCTTGGCTTCATTTATCTTACCTCTGTTGCTGAGGCCATTGATGAATACATTGTAAGTGACAACATCAAACATGAAGCCCTTTTTAATCATTTCCTCCCCAAGCTTAAATGATGTGATCATATTTACTTGCTTGAAGAGCCCATCAATAAATGAGGTGTAAATAATAGAATTAGGAAAGAAACCTTTCTCAAGCATCTTTTGGGATAGATCTTTTGCTTCCTGCATTTTCCCATTTTTTCTTAATCCATTGATAAGTGCAAAGAAAGTAACAACATCAGGAATCAGCTGTTTCTGTATCATTTCATTGTGCAGTGCAAAAGCTTGTTGTAGACTTCCTTGCTTACAGTATGTGTCAATCATAATGCTATAAGTCAAAATGCTAGGAATCGCACCCATTTTGGGCATTGTATTGAAAACTTCCACTAATTCATCAATCTGTCCTTTTTTGCTTAGTCCATTTATCAGTGCATTGTAAGTGACAACATTAGCTTTCAGACCTCTTTTTTCCATCTCATCTAACAGTTTCCGAGCCTCCTCTATGTTTCTTGTTTTGCAATAGCCATCAATTAGTATTGTGTAAGTGATATGATTAGGGATCCCATTTAGTCTTGGAATTTTCTCAAACATCTCTCTTGCTTTGTCTAGTTTTCCTCCCTTGCAAAGGCCATCTATGAGGACACTAAAAATAACAGTATCAAACGCAAGTCCTCTTCTCACCGTCTCATCATGAAGCTGAAGTGATTCCTGAACTTGGTCACTTTTAAAGAGGGCATCAATGAGTGTTGTGTAAGTGACATGATTGGGAAAGAGTCCCATGTTCTACATTTCCTTCAGAAGCTCTCTGGCTTCCAACAGTTTCCCTTCCTTGCATAGCCCATTAATAAGAGAACTGTAGGTAATTTCATTGGGCATAATCCCACTTCTCACCATTTCTTCAAAGAGCGTAAATGTCTGTTGAAGCTTTCCTGCCCTACAATACACACTTATCAAGGATGTTTGAGTAATATGATTAGGCTTCAAGTGCTCACCTTACAAAATCTCCATCGATAGAAGTTCACCAACTTCAGTTTCAGTCACTAGTGCACTGTTGTCAACAGAAGAAACATGGTTGTCTTGAACCACTTCAGTGTTTGGAATCTACCCACCAGGTGAACAGCTATTCAACATTTGGACTAGAAGGTCTTGTGCTTCTTGTATCTCGCCTCTTATGCAAAACCCATTCAAAAGTGTATTGAAAGTAACAAGATCAGACGAAACCCCGAGTTGAGGCATGTCGTCTCGCAACCTAAAAGCCTCCTGTATATCCCCTTCCTTGTAGTGCCCATCAATCAATATATTAAAAGAGAAATCATTCTGCACTAAACCTCTTTTGACCATCTGTTGCCACACAGAAATCGCCCCCTCCAGCATTCCTTGTTGGAAACAACCTTTTAGTAAGATATTATATGTGATGACATTAGGATGGCAACCCTTGTTAGGCATTTGCTCTATCAATTTCATTCCAAATTCTACATGCCCATGTGTAAAAAACCCCCAAATAAGCGTATTATAATACACAACATTAGGCCCACATCCCTTGGCCTCCATCTCAGTGGCCAAGTCCAGTGCTTTCTCCAACTTTCCTTATTTGCATAAAGCATGCAGAACAATATTAAATGTGAAACTATTAGCAATGGTCATCTGTGTGAAGAGATTCCATAGCAGGGTAGTGCAGTTTAAGCGATCGAGGGCATGTAAAAGGTCATCCCAGGAGCCTAAACTGGTGGGTGCCATCCCATATTTTATCATCAAACCAAATCCATGGCTCTCCTCTCCCTGGATCCTGCCAACTCTCGTTAACGATTCAATCAGCAGGTAAAATAGCGCAGGTTTCGAATCCAAATTCCCTTAGCCCTGTACAAATGATCTGCAGAGATCGGGAATGGGAGTTGCACTATGGTCATAAGCGAGTGCTTGCACGAGACCAGTTGCCTGCGAGAGCCTGTTTGCCTCTATCAGATTTCGAATGAGGATACAATAGAAATGAGGGGAAATGGGACAAAAATCCTTTTTCTCTTCCCCTTCTGCCCACTTGAGGAAATTTTCGGCCACTTTCACAGCCCGTGATGGGCTGCAGCTGCACAGTCTTCTTGATTGGAAATACAACCAGGGAAGCGACCTCATGATACGAGGTGGGATTGATAAGGATTCCTATTTCAGTGTCCATCGAGTAAAGTCAAAAGGTCTACAATTACCTACCAACGGACTTTGTCTCGCCAACAAAACTCATTGGAAATCGCCTGCAAGGTTTGTAATGATGAACATGGGAAACTTGTAAATGTTCTGTAGTTGTAGTACTCGATTGTCAAATGGATTGGGTACAATTTATTATGCGGCCCCATAGATACATTTCCACACGGCAGTAGGAAACATGTTTTTAAATCACACAACTCGATTCACCTAGAAACTGTAGTAATTATCTGTAAAATCACCTAGGTGTGAAAAGAAAAAATAATAATGCCTAGTGAAGTGGTAGAAAAACTAACACTATTTGGTTATACATATATTCATGTTGCGTCAAGTGGTAGATATAGGAAACATGCTCTAGGGGGGGCTACCACATACATGAACATACAAATGCATTTTGTATGGCCCTAAAACACATCTGGTACAAGGTGTAATAAAAGCTGGCAAATCCAAGCTATCGATAAAATCCTGATTGCAATTTATGGAGGGAAGACAAGAGCAACTCTCATGAATTAACTCAAGGTGCATTTCCAAGACTTCGGATGATCAGGTGAAAGTTACTGAGGACAATAACAACCATTGTTGTTCATAATATATACTTATCAGTTTGAACATTCATGCATATAGACATCATGATTCCTAACACGTCATCTACACAACTATTCACTTGCAACAAATCCATTCAAGAAAAGATAGAAGACTACATCGCAATGAAATAGATATCATCAACAAATAGCATCATGAGGCCACTACTCCATTCATTCTCATCATCAGCAATAACATTTGTACAAGACTTTATATTATTTTAGTGCAAACAAGTTAATACAAGGTTAAAGGCTACAAAATGCAACATAAAGTATCTATTTGGTAATACCCAAAATATACCACTACATTATAAATACTTCTTTTCTAGGGAAAACTATCACATTTTATTACTATATAAAGCACAAAAATGCTTTCTATGGGTGTTGTAGCACAAAATAAAAAATATAAATCTTACTTTGCTTTGTAAACCAAATCTTAAACTATCCACTAAACATAATGTCCCTTTTAGGAAAACAAATATAGTCTTCCTTTAAGATCTTTTAAAAAACTAAAACTATAAGATAAAAAAACACAATTGGAAAATTTTGAAATAAAACTACAAAGGTCAGATCTAGAAACCTCTGGCATGCCTGGCATGCCCTCATTGAAATTTACAGCGAGAAGTACCCCAAAGTGGATAAGTAATACCTCTTTGGATATAGCATCAACTCGTTGGTTTAATTCTCTATAATGTGGTATATTTTGAAAGTATTGAATATCTCAACTATCTCCTTGAGACATTATGAAGCCTTTACATTATATACTTGTAATATCATACATTGGGCTCATGTTAGTTGTTGTCTAGTTGCCAATGTAGTAAAGGCAATATTCTAGTCAAAAAATTGTTTGATACTCAATATTGTGCAGTCTTTTGTCAACCCAAACCTCAAAACTTTGGATTGTTATGGATTGTCTAGATACTACCTCCTGTGGTCCCTATCTTTCTTTATTTTTCTAATTGCTTACTGTGCACTAACTATACAAGTTTGTGCCTTTTCCTTGTTCGATGTATCTATGTCAGAGACTCATACTTGTGTGCACTTGACTATCTGCAAAATCATTTTTCCTTTATAGCTCTTTGCATTTTTCAATGGTGTTTGGCCTAAAAGAGCATAATTATTACTACACCTTACACCCAAGTGGGAAAATGTGATGACCTAAAATAGCATAATTATATAATGCTGTATAAATGAAATTGAAAAGTGTTGAAGATGGGTACTGATTGAACACCTTTATGAAGGTGTGTAAATGTAGGGGCCAGTAGTAAAATAATAATCTCTATTATAATTAGGGCTGTTATCCTTATCTATGTGTCATATCTTGCTAGAAGATAGTATACTATCAAAGGAGATGTCATATATGCAAGTAAATTCTCATTCTGTGGTAGCCTATTTCCTCTCTTCTGTTCTTGTTCACCAGCTTAAATTAACCTCACCACAAAATTCCAAAGCTCCCTAGATGAATATTTAGTTTAACATTGGGTAATCTAGTTTCTTCTTTGATGTTGTGGTGTTCCTTTAAGTTTGATGATATTAAGCAAGTTAAATCTCTTTAGAGGTGGATGAACTAATTATTTCAAATTTCTGAGAAGCCAATGTTGTATTTTAAAATAGCAACAGGATTTTAATTCAGCCGCAGTGGTTTTCCGGAGAATCTCCATTTTCAAATGTGTAGACTTTATTTTTTTTTTACTGCTAATGCTGTTAAGGACAGTTTGATGAAATGACCTGTTAAATCCATTTTTTTTTTGTTCTCTTCCTTTTCTATTGGCTAGGAAATAGTGCACCTCATTAACTCCCAGTGATTTATTCTTGTTGTTATGAGGTTCTTAGACTTGCTTACTAATCATGTTTTCAACATGTATAGATGGACATGAGGGCCCCCACACACCCAGTGATATGGTGGCCAGTTCAAGCAGATGTAGAAATCCTTGCATGGGATCCCCATACCGACCACTCATTTATGGTAAGAAAATGCTAGATGTATCTTGATTGTGTTTTTTCTTCAAGGGTTGATTTGATCTTTTGTTGCGGAGAGCCATTGCAATTCTTGAATAAGTGAATGTGATGCACAATAATTGCTTCCTAACTAAATAAATTAGTCATCAATCCAAATCATATTCACTTGAGTAAATATATTTGGCATGGTTTTTTATGTGATTACAGGTTAGTGCTGAAGATGGCACTATTCGAGGTTTTGATATTCGTGCAGCAGCATCTACTGCAGATTTTGATGGAAATCCAATGTTCACACTTCATGCACATGACAAGGCCGTCTACACAATTTCATACAACCCTGTTGCCCCAAATGTATGCTTCCTTTTAGGTGGAATTTTATAAAGGACAAACATCGTGTGATGGGTAAACATCATTGAGAGTCCTTTTTAAAGGACAACTCATGAAACCTTGGCTTCAATTCGTTATTGTGTTCATTTAGGTGGAATTATATAAAATCTCTGTTGGAACTCATCAAAATCCTCGTTGGCAGAGAAATCATAATCCAATGATACAAAACTCATTCATAAGAAAATATAACTAAAATACCCTATGTTTTATTCATGTGTTATATGCACAAGAGAGTGTTTTATTCATGTGTTATATGCAAAAAAGAGTATCGGACTGTAAATGGTAGTATATTATTAAAGAATCTTCGGAAACCGGAAAATGCTAGATGTATCAGTGTTTCTGCATATTTCTTAAGGTTGCAATAATAGATTTCCATAAATGCACATATAAATGGAATACCAACATATTCACTCTGCCAAATCTGATTGTTTATAATTGTCTGAATTGCAAAAATTCAATCACAATGCCAATCATTTTGCATCTCCACTTGTACGCATATAAAATCCTCACAGTTTTACAAACAAAAAGCACCAACACACAAGACTTTGATGGCCAACAATGAAGCTAAATGTATCTCAAAATTTTCATACCTGCAAAGCAAAGAATGACAATATGGCTCCCAAGTGCATCATGCATCAACAGCAATGTTACTAAAGCTTTCAAAGACAGTACTATGCTCTCATAGATTTTATGAAAATGTGCATAGACAATGGTAAACAGGTGCATTTCTTGACATCAAAATAAACATGGCCAAAAAAACTAAAGTAGTTGCCACACAATCAAGTTTCTTAAAAGAGAAACGTGGCGAGTAAATCCCCTAAGAGTCATCCAAGTTATCTACAAGAATGTGATCCTCAACATTATCCTTGTCATCTATATCAATTTCTTCATGTTCCTCCTAATCTGCCACTGGTGCACAGTGATGCCTGTTATAGAGCTTCCATTCCATAGCTTGACAAGCACGTGAACAATAGTTGACAGAACCACATGCAGAACACCTTCTATGTAATTTTATAGAGTTTTATAATTAGTATGGTTGCCTATTTAAAAAAATAATAATTTTACAGATCATTTTTAAAAAATTTAATTTGTCAATGTTATAGATGTCACATATTTACACGAGTTGTAGATGCACTTGGCTACTCTCAGTACAAACCTGTGTTTACTCTATTGCAATCAATCCAAAAGAAAAAAATAGAGAGAGAGCTACAATAGTCATGCTGCTATCCATTGGTTTTTGTCTTTGATGATAAAGGTTGGTTTGCTCTTTAGGTCTCTAAGCCAAGTTTATCAACTTAAGCTAAAATTTTCATTAATTAATACACTATTATATTGGTATTTGGATAGGAGTTAGTATGTTGTAGAACATGCTCAAAATGAGCTTTATCAAGGTGAGGCACATTCCATGAGCAATACCATCTTGTATAGCTACTCAACAAGATACATAACATATATATTCTAAGAATATTTTGCAAGCAAATAGGTGATAACTTGCAAAACCCTAAAGGCAAAGTTGTCAAAAGAATATTCCTGTAGGCAACACCGGTCTTGTCTGTTGATAGTATCTCATAGCTTAGAGCCTTTTTACAGTTTTTATATGCATACCTTTCATGATTAAAAATCTCCATCACAATACAATAAGCTTATTTAACTAACCTTAGTGGTCATTTATCTACTAGTGATCATAGTCTAAATTTTGACTATCACTCAAACTGCATTTTGACCATCAGCAGAATGTTGGCAACATTTGCACACACGTGCACAAAAGACCGATATGCAGTCATCTTACTCAGATACAACAATATACACTACTCCAACCACCTAAGGATCTCAAATTATCATGTTCCATCTCAATTCTATCAATTTTTTTTTCTAATTCTTGATTATCCTATCCAAACATGAGCTCATCTTATTCTCATTTTTACTTCTAATGAGAGAAACTTTGATGATACTAGTGAGCATACCCATTTTGATGTTAGAAATTGATCCAAGGTATGTCATTCAAGTTCCCAGGGAAATAATAATCCATAAAAATGGTCTCAACACAATTCATGCAATAATGTCTTTCCCTTCTATCTAAGAATGAAAGTCTCATGTGATGTCAGGTAAGGTCCTGGTGATGTGGTGTATGTTTCATAAGATTTAGAATAAAAATTTCCTACAACATGATTTGATGGATTGCATATGGAAAATTAGTTATAGTGTTTCTCTACCTATTACCTTTCATGTAGTCTTATCGGTGTTATGGTCATGAAAATCTTGCATGGGGCCTACTTTAAACATGTGAGCCTGAGTTCACTAGTTATCAACCCCTGAATGCTAAACCTTTGGCATGCATGTGTAATGATAATTGTTTGTCTTTTTAGAACTTTTTATTGAGCCAAGTAGATGAAATATTTTTCATTGGAGTAAACAAGGTCTGTTCTCATTGGCACTTATCCTAGTGGGTTGGGTTGGTTGTGGTTTTGTGCCAGTCATCCCGGGAGCAGATATAAGATGGTGACACCTCCAGAGTCCAGACGGAGGAAAATGTATGGATTGAAGGCTCTATCTTGGTACCTTTGAGTACCTTCCAACTGATGTGAATGAGATCGGTTGGTCTTATCAACATGAGTAATCCCAGTCATCAAAGGGTCATCCAGATTGGGGTCATCTAACATGGAACAAACTGATAGTAGGACCTTGGAAATAGTAAGTGCAAGGCTCCATTGATCCTTCAGTATATCTAGGCAGATGCTTCCATTTAGATTAATATTTGGGTGATAAATCTTAGCCTGGAAGGTGAGCTTCAGAAGATTGAAGGGGTAGTCAATAGGATTGTGATTTTGGGCGAAGAAGACACATCCTGCAAAAGGAGTGTCAGAAGGAACCATGATGGATGCCTGCCAAGAGATAGTCCCCAGCAATATAAATACTGAGTATTTAATAGTTATACCACAGTTAAGGTTTCACTTACTAAAAATCCATTATAGGTTATGGGTTTGGACCCCAAGCATTGATGCAATGCACTCACAAAAAATGGATGGACCTGGGAAAAAAGGTAATGATATGTGAAACTAGATTTCAAGCATGATCAATATCCCTCACCTAGGGAACACTTTCAAGCAAGAGAATATTTTTATAGGTAGAGCATAGAGATCTCATTCGGGATCTAAGAAGGAATCCTTGGTGTGATCACAAAGGCATCTCACACAGAGAAAATGATCACATAGACCAACTAGGTAATGATGGCAAGGATTGTGCGTTTAGTGCATTTATTACATGTGTAAATTAAGCACATTGTTTAGGTGCATAAGATAGATGTGTCTCTTATCTATAGAAGTGTAGTCAAGTAAGGGAAATTTCCATACATCCAACATGGATATTAAAAATAAGTATAATTCAATATCAAATTAATATTGATATGGACCAAATAATAAGATATGTCTAAATAAACAAACCAATAGAAAATCTTATGTCATTAGTGAATCCCCAACAATATAAAGACTGATACTTTACCAGTCATACCGTAGTTAAGGGTGCACTTACTCAAAATCCATTAGAGGTTATGGGTTTGGAGCCCAAGCATTGATGTAATGCACTCACAAAAAAAGGATGGACCTGGAAAAAAGGTAATGATATGTGAAATTAGATTGCAAGCATGATCAATATTACCTCACCTAGGGAACACTTTCAAGCAAGAGCATATTTTGATAGGCAGAGGATAGAGATCTCATTAGGGATCTAAGAAGGAATCCTTGGTGTGATCACAAAGGCATCTCACACAGAAAATTATCACATAGACCAACTAGGTAATGATGGCAAGGATTGTGAGTTTAGTGCATTTCTTACATGTGTAAATTAAGCACATTGTTCACTATTTTTTCATACCCATATATAAAATGAAAATCAAATGAGCTCTTGAACTCATCAAGGAGATTAAGAAGTGGGAAGTCTTAATGAGAAGGATAGATTTTCTTTTTTATTTTCTATGGAATTTGGAGTGGTTTCTCCCTCACTAGCTGGGTCTTCCCTTTGATTTATTCTAGATTTGCCTTTGATATCCCTGAGATAGCATTCCATACTTGTTCCGATCATAGATGTAATTCCAATCATTGCTTCTAAAGTTTATTGTATGTTTCCAATATGGAAAGGCATATACATCCTAGTCAATACTCCTTCTATGACATCTCCGATCATTGTCAAGTCTTGAAAACAATTGCTTGTCAAATTTAATGCCTCTAGTTAGTTACCTTTCATATGATCATAGAACCTCCAATAAACTTGAGGCTTAGTAAATAAAAAAATTCCAATTGGAAGAAAAGGAAATTGGAGGAGATCAAGGTCGATCATATCATGCACTATCACATGATTCTTGGCAAGGAAGGAGGTTTTCATTCTTTGGATTTCTTTCCTAAAAATTTAATTGTCTTTGTAAAGAATGCAACTATGGAGGAACCAAAAGTCCAACATTCACAAGGGATTGGAAATGGATAGAAAATTGATATCAGGTTTTCATATATTGGGTTTATGTGCTATAGATCATATCTGATACTCTGTTTTAAAACTAGAGGTCCTCAATCCATAAACTAGCATGCAGTATAATTTGGAAAGACAATCATTCACATAGGTTCAATTAACTCCGGCGCTATCATCCATGGGGTTCTGACATACTTACAAGCTATAGTTAAAACACTATAGGTTCACAATTTAGTATTCAACGTTGTCATTACTGAGCTTTACTCAGGATTGAAAGTGGACTCACTTCATTCTACAGATGAAACTTACAAGCTGGGTTGAAAACCAAGACTTTGACCTTTGAATTCAATTAAAGGAATCTCTAGATTTTTATACATGTGCCTTTCCCCATTGACTGTTAGATTTATAACCCTGTGCTTTTTGTCATTGATTGTTAATGTCATTTTGAAGCTACGATGTATTGAAAAGACAAGGGTTTCACAAAAAACCATGGCAGGGAAATTATCTTGACCAAATTTGGGCACATATCTACTACCATGATTTCACCTACTCTGGAATCTCTTATCCATATCGGATTCCTTGAAAAATGAATTTAGATCTACACTCTGTTTTGCACAGAATTACAGAGCCAACTAATTCTAGATTGCAACAATAACCCTAGAGAGATCAACGAAATTAATGGATCTCTTATCCATATCGGATTCCTTGAGAAATTAATACATATCTACACTCTGTTTTGCATAGAATTACAGAGCCGACTAATTCTAGATCGCAACAATAACCCTAGAGAGATCAACAAAATTAATAGATCATCAGATTGATTTTTATTTGGAAATAATTTGATGATGTATTTACCTTGGAACTCATGCTCAATGATTTTTATGGATTGATTCTCACAATAAAATGAATAAAATGAGTGCACAACACAAGATAGAGGCAGAGTGTTTTCCAACCATACCTTGAAGAGAGATTGTTCCAACAAATTTGTATATTCAGTGGCATCGACTGTGCCCTAAAACTTTTCCCTCCACCAACGATTCTGTCAACCTTTAGCTACTCTTCTCCTTGTCTGCATTCTCTTTGGACATTGTAACCAAAATAATCCACACCCAGGATCATATCGTTGCATGAGCAAGAGGATAAAGGAAACATGTAGTGCAAAAAAACCTCGATCTTGCAACTGAAAAGCAGCTCGAATCAGTAGCTAACCCATTGATGTGGTAATTCAAAGGAATCCCATATATTCTTCAGGGGAAAAATTCGTTGAAAAATATTTCAAAGTGGTCACAACACAGTGATATCGAAAAATCGAAAAATAGGATTTATACATTTGTTTATTTCAGTGAATAATATTAACTTGTTAAAAATTTGATAAAAAAAAGTGCTCACAACACAGTGATATCTAAAATAGGATGTATACATTTCTTTGGTGTTCAATGTGATAACCATTAGACTATGAAACTCTAGATATCATAGGTACCCTAGTGAGGGATATTTTTGAGGTTTTATGTATGTGTGTTATATAATCTATCTAACATCTTAAGATTTGGTGTAGATCTTATCGACATTCTCATGGTGATATTCAATTATGTGTATCTAATTATTCAAATCTCCCTCATGGTGTAGTAGCTATGGTGTAGTAGCATTAATTTTGGGACTTGGGTGCAATCATTGTTGCATGGGAATGATCACATAGAGTTGATAGATGATTTAACTACTAATTATAATGTTATTTAGTAGATCTTATTTATCACCCAATAGGCCTAGAACATTACCCTCTATTTCTCTATGGAACTCTTAAAGATTTCCCTTCATTTAGTTGTGAGTTAAACCTGAATGCTCAAGGATTTGAGGACCTTTCCCCTTGATTTGGTATGATTGGTACATGTATGGATATCACTTTCTTATGTGGTTGTCTTCCATCCAAGATGACTCTATCTACTCCCATGGAATTTGGGGCGTCCCCTCCTCTATTATATAGATGCAAGTTGACTAAAAACACAAAAGAATCATAAGTTGGTGAAAACAAATACAGAAGATTTGAGTGTAGTTCTAGGTGAAGATATGCATTTGAATGAAACAATGGATATGGGAAAAAAATGGTTAGAATAATTAATGATAAAAGAATTTGAATCAAAGCCTAAAATCATCGATGTAAAAGGAACTCCAACTAAGTCTGGGTTATGTGTTGTGAGCTTTAGCACTACTTGGGGATGGATTGCACTCATTCTCCAATAGGACAAGGTCTCCACATCCATCACTATAAGTTGTTTGAATATTATCCATAGACCTATTCTCTTTAGGAACTCAACCCTGTCCTCCAATGCCAAGCCTGAAGGGGTGAGCTCCACTATAATTTGGGTAAGACATCCTAGTTTTCCACTCATTTTTTAGTCAGAGGAGTTGCTCTCACTTATAGATAACTTCTTGGGTTCATGATATGAGTCTAACCCATATTATAAGTTGATAGGTATTTCATATTGTCCAATAGCTTGGTGAGAATAGAATTAAAGAAAGGTTTAGAAGAATATATTATAATAGATGGTGAAGAAAACGACAATCTGAAAGTCCCTTTCCAATATACTAGGTGTGACCTCTATGATCACTTGGATGCTAACTGTGCACTCTCACATCGATGTTAGTAAAGAGTCAGGAATTATTTTGTAATTGAGTCTTCTAAGTCAATGAATCTATCTCCCCTTTATGGGAACTTGGTTGGTGGGGTGTTGAATAAAAAGTGGTGCCTAATCCTACATTGAAAAAAGTCGCATGAGGGTGATAAGGACCCTTTCCCTATCCTATGGAGTAACTCAATGCACTCACATTTTAAGGAGGTCCAAAACGATAATATTCTTTCCCTCATTCATGCTAACTTTTCAGGAGTAGATATGTTGGTCTGTGTCAGATTTCCCTCTCCTATTCTTCACTCATAAAATATTTTAAAATTTAGGACCTTGAATACTACTAGGATGGGAATCTCCCTACAAAAAATATTTTAGAGGGATTGTAGACTTATTATATAGTCTCTAGGGTATAAATTCCCATCATCCCTCAGCTACCCTTTCCCTCCCCCTTGTAAGAAATCCCCTTCTTATTTTCCAATCTCCTTTTACGGAACATATAATCTATGTGGTGACCTTGAAAAACAACATTTGCATGATGAGGAGGATCCATCAAGGAGACCAAAGTACAATTTGAGGTATTGAGCAAAAAATACCTTTGATACTTCTAAGGGTTTGGTTTGGGTCCTAGGAGCACTTGAGGAGTTCTCTCTAAAGTATTTGCTCCAAGGGTGGAAATAAATAATTCTTTTTGCAAATTGGAATGTTGCAACATGTCAAAATTAAGGTCACCAGTAGTTACGATATGTTGATGTTGGTCAACGTTTTCCACTATGTTTTCAACAAATCTATAAAGCTTTGAAATTGGTGCATTTGGCACTGCAGATACATTTGACAATTTTACAATAGCTTTGTTAATTTGAAATTGGCAAGCATTCGCTTCTATACAATTTGTTGTATAGTTTTCTATAGTTTTCTATACAATTTGTTGTATAGTTATAAGGAGGGTCATAGCTCAGCTCCAAGTATCCCTAGCAGGTCACAGCTCATTCTAGGAGAAATTTACAAGTCACGGCCCAACTTAGCACACTGATCATGGCTCATTCAAGGAGCAGCACAAGATCACGGATCAGTCCAACAACAAACTTTCATGACCCTAATCTAACAGCTAGAAGGAGGTCATGGCTGAGTTTAGTATCTAACAAAATATCATGGATCAGTCCATCACAACAATGAAATTTGTTTTCTCACATAGAATTTTGGAAGATTACCTGCTTTGGGTTGGATTCGATGATAGGTGTATTCCTTTGAAAAAATGAAATTAGCTTCATCCTGCCAATTTGAAGTCATATTGTCATATTGAACTTGTACATTCTACTTATCTCAGTCTTTAGAAAGTATAATCGTTTTCATTTTTTAGAGTAAAACTGTTTTCTCTCTTCAGAGAGAAACCGCATGTGCAAAAAACCCTAACATATTTTAGAATTGAATGCCTCTTCAGTTTTGGCTTCAATATTGATACCATCATATTGGTGTCGAATCACCCATCTATTCAACATACCCAACTGAGATCTCCAAGGGAGAAAAAGAGATTATGAAATTGACATTTATGGGATCTCCAAGGCAGTGAAAGAGCTTGCAGGATTGACATTTATGAGTAGGTATAAACTTGTGATTCATCCAGATGCTTAGAGAAATTTGATTAGAAAATTTAAATCAAAGTGAGTTCGCAAAAAAAATTATCCGTAAGCCGTCGCCTGAGAGATTCGAACTCTCACGAGGAAACCCTATGTACTTAGAAGCCACACACCTTAACCGCTCAGATAGTCAACAAGAGGTCACGGTTTGCTCACTAAAGGTAGCAGCAGCCCCTTAGACAACAACAGAGGTAACAACCTAATAAAATGAAGTACACAGTAAAATGTGACACGTTGAGTTGAAAAACTGAGGTGGATAGCTTTCAAGTGACCAGGGGTTCAATCTAGAGGAATCTCAGATCATTTGCAAGAAAATTCCTCTGAAAACAAATCGCAGAACCCCAAAGCTAATATTCATTAAATATTCAAAACCCGTTCCCCAAAGAAAATAAGTTTTCCCTATGAGCTGCAAATTTAGTAATAGCTCCCTAGGTTCCCATATTGATGCCAATTAGATGCAAATGCACACAGTAATAAGATATAGAAATGCGTATAGTTACAGATATCCGGATCCTAATAATTTTGACAGTTTTGTTTGTTCTACTAATAATAACAATAAGTAACAAAGCCATGGAAGTGAAGCTTACCTTTGAACAGAAGGTGATTCCTATGTGTCCTGAAGAACCTTTAAATTTAGCATATGGATCTGTGGTGTTCATAGAAGGAAGAGACTACAGCCGTATTATAGGGATTCACCATGGAACCACCAAAATGGCCTTCCTTCTGCATTTTGTGTTATTCTAAGAATTCGTTTTAGAGGAATATGGATGAAAAAGAGCACTCCGCTGACAAGGGTTTGAATTTCATTTCATATATTCCCTTCCAACTAATTTTTTGGGACTATTTGAACTCTTCTCTTGCCTATAACTGAATATTACTAAGAACTAGGCTATTGCTGTTAAAATGTGAAAAAATAGGCAGTTGCACAACCCACTGTTGCACAGAATAAGGGTAAGGAGTAGTTAATGATTGGGTAATCCTCCTATTTCTTTCATAGGTAATGTCACGTCCCCGTCCCTCAACCGGTGAAGAGGACACGACGAACATATCATACATGACCGGGCAAACAGCCCAATGAGCATAATCAAAGAAATCAAATGCTGAAATTAAACTTGCAAGCATACTCAGATGCATAATTATTTATTCATACAGTGGAAGCAAACATACATGAGCATTCCAGCATTCAACAGAATTCATTCAACATCAATATAATTTGCAGAGGTGCAGTAAACAGCGGCACTTATCTATTGATGAAGAATTTCACCCGCAACCAGCTACGTCGCTGCAACGTTCCACCCAACCATAGGCCAGCTTGCTCATCAATCTCTCAGCAACGCTGCCACCCCCGAGCTGGGCATGATTCCTCCGGAATAAGGGTCAATTGCAGGCTTGCACATACCTAAGGGGACACAAAACAGCCAAACCAAAACTGCTGGGTTTCACAGGCTTTCAACAGACAAGCCAAACCAGCACAGCCCAAGGTTCAACCACTGCATACCAGCATCCAAACAATTCCCTTCACAGCTCTGTGAAGAAGTCATAAACAATAGGGGACAGTCCCAAACAAAGGGTGAGACACCACTCCAGCCTACAAGGAAACTCAGAGCTGGTTTTGGCCCTATCGTGGCCAAAACAACCCAGCTGCAACCCAAACAGGGTACTTCAACAGTCCAAACACACAATGAACATTAACACAAATCGCAGACCACAAAGGATAATCAATAGTACTTCCAGCATAGCCACAGACCACAACAGAGAAACAGCTCACTCCGAAAACCCAGTGGCCCAAAACGTAGTTGGTCACCACAGCCAACAAAAACATGGGGAAACAACAGCCCCAAACAAAACAGTGAGCACGGCTCTCACATGGTTAGAAAACCCCAACCAATCTGTGCGTGAGTGCAATCTTGCACTGAACAGCAAAAAACACGAGGAAAACATACCCAACCTATGTGTGCAAATACCAGCCTGCGCGTGAGGGGAAACGGCCTCCTCTATGCACGCGAATCAACAAGCCATCGGGAGGATGAACAGACCATCAACCTCTGTGTGAGGATGAACAGACCAGCCGTGAGAGAAACCTGTGCATGAGGGTGAGCCACCAGACCAAAAATCATGGTGAGTGAGTGAACTGACCAGGGAGAGTGCGTGAGGGAGAAGAATGGGAAGACGTGGGTGGAGTGTGGATGTGGGTATGGAGCTGACAGCCCTGCCACCCCACTCCCAAAGGCAATAACTGCCCTCAACCACTCAGCCATATCTCCTCAACCACCAGCTCTAAAGCATTAAAGAGGTTGACAAGGTTGGGTGAGCCAAAGGTGACAAACAACAAAGGTGGAAAAACCACAAGGTAATAAAACATGGGTTTTTCCCCCATAAACCAAGGTTTGACATCCCCGACCCCTTATCCTTTGGAACCATGCCCTTTTCATTCAACGTTGCACTGCCGTAGCTGGTTGTGGTTTATTTTAATTGATGTGCGGGTTTACATGATGCCGAATTATAATGTGCTTTATAGCACGGGATGCCACCGGCAATTATCCACATTGCCGAAACATACACAACAAAATCGATGGTGGGGCTTTTGCCTTGAGCTCCTCACCACGATTAATCACAATATATACATCATGCAAACGGGGTCAAAACCAGGGACATGACATTCCCCTCCCCCTTGGAATAACACCGTCCTCGGTGTTCCATTACATATATACAATACATATACAATTGCACATCAAAAATTCCAAAATTGCAGATCTGCCCCACATTCAGTCATCTACTTTGAACGTTCATGACCAAGCCTCTCGGCTTCCATGGACTTTTCCTGCTGGTTCTCAGCTTCTTGCTGATCCCGAAGTCTAGGAACTTTGTGGCTATCGCCTTCATCATGTTCCCTCATTGGACAGTCCCGGCGTAAATGATGTCCTCCGCATCTCCAGCATCTCACTGGCTGCTTCATCTTTACCTGCTCAATTTCCTTTGAGTCTTCATGCCTGGACCATTTCTTATCGGGTCGCTTGGACAATTGTCCCATTGCTGATCCACCTTCCTTTCCTTTGCCGATTGCTCCCAGAAGGCTTTTCACCTCCCTTTGCAAACCAATGGAGTCTTGCAAAATCTGGTGGTTCATTTCACTCTGCCTTCTCTGTATCCTGAGCATCTCCCCAAGATTCTCTTGGGTCTTGGAAATCACTTGAAGGAGACTTCCAGCCAAGTCCAACAACTTCTGATCTGCTA
>LPNX010895819.1:1082-19205 GCA_001517045.1 Pseudotsuga menziesii | reverse complement strand
TCAACCATTTTTGAAACGGGGGTAAAAATAGCTACTAAAATTAGGAGAGAGAAAAACGAGAACTGTGTCGAGTTCTCGTTTCATAGTATAAGTGGTTAGGGCTCTTTTACCCAAGATCACCCTCGGAAGCGGGATATCGCTTAGCCACTCTGGTCTTCCATGATGTATTGTTTGATGGCATATTTCATCACCTTGCAAAGGATATGGTTTGCGAGGGATTCCATCTTTTTAGTTAGGTGTTTGCATTCTCTCTGACCTCCTAGTTTAGTGTCTTTTTTTATGTAGTGTTGCTTGTTTGATTTATGGCCATTGTTTGCTACTCACTTGTTGTGACACATGATAATAGTATATTTTTAGAGTTTGTTGTTGGCTTGAATTCCATTTTTGTTTTATACTCGCCTACTGTGAAAGAGGATCGTAGTAGAGTTTTAGAGTTTGTTGTTGGCCGGAGTGTCATTTTTGTCCAGAGCTCTCCTTTTGCACACATGAATGCAATTTGATTTTTGAGCATTTTTAGAGCCCCTTTACACTTATGTCACTCTGCAATAATTTCTCCTCGGAGATACTCTCTTAGAATTTGGGGGTAGTCACCGTAAATTGGTTCATTGGACCGTTTTCATTATATCCCTAGTCCACATCATTCATTCTCTCTGGAACCCTTTTTCAAGAGAATTGCATTTGAGATCAATCAGTATCGCTCAGATCCCTCTCCCGCATGTAGTCCTATGGTTGTTAACATTCCTTCATCTAGTGGTGGAATCCCCAATTTCTTTTATGGAGGATTAAGTGGAGCTGGATCTATTGGGGGGAATCCCCCACCCGAAAACCCTCCTACAGGAAACCCACCTACAAGAAACTCACCTATGGGAAATCCTCCCAATGTAACACCCCCACAGTGAACCCAACCACGTACAACCCTCTATGGGGAACCCTCCCTTACAAATCCTCCACTTTGAGGTCCCACAACTATGAGTTTGTCATTTATAGCTAGCCTCAACCTCCCTTATTTCTCGAGGATCACCAACGATCCAATTCACCACGATCCAAACTAGCCCATTATGCCAACCAAGCTCTCATTGGACATATCAAAGTTTTAACAGAAGGATGTGGAGGACCCCATAATCAAATCATATCATTTCACCTATGGTGCTCCTCAAATAACAATGTAAATGATTCAATCAGACTACGGTTATTCCAACGGACCCTCACTAGTGTCATTGCAGTGGTATATCGACCAACCCCACATAACAAATCCTATATTTTTGTTGTTGGCATCCACCTACCTAAAGTTATTTTAGTTACTTGTCTTCACCTTGTCTTATACGATGATGGAGTAGAAGCCCTTATCTCCTTTTGAAAAAAATATGCCACCCACATCATGAACCACATCCATGAGGAACATAGACACATAAGTCTATGCAACATCAAACTTGATGATTGTATCTTTTTGGACTGGTTCCTCATGTCCCTACTCCCTACCATATGTGGCCTTTCAGCGCCTTCAAACTAAAGAAGAGGCTATCCTAAATGCTCACCAGTTCAACCTAATCTATGCACAGTTCAAATATTTATATTCCATCATCCCCGATGCTCCTCACAGAGACTTCTCTCAAAAAGAGTTGTTGGGGTCATCAGATAGTTATATTAAATTTATTAAATAGGATTAAAACAAACGACTATCGGACTTGTGCATCCTTTTCCTTTCGTTTAATTGTTGTATTATTCTAAACTCATTTGATAATACCATTGATGTGTGTTAGATTTAATACCTTGATGAGTTTTTTTGTTCATATGTGAGTGTGTTACAGTCGAGACCTTAATGAGTTTTCTGGGTGCCCGCTTAAACTGACATCACTGTTGGATTAAAAACTATATCGACCTTGGAATTCCATTGTTGTTAGATATTATGTGTTTCTAAGCCATTTTTCCATATCATGGAGTTATTTGCATGGCTTTCCTCGGTTCATGGCTTAGTGGCTATCTATGTACATTTTCTTGGTTTAATTATCATTCATTGTTGCTAGTTTCTTTACACTCTCGAATGCCACCCTAGGACTTATCACCCAACTCAGTGTCTATTAACCTGAAATATCGATCTTAGGATGGAAGGAAAGTCTTAAGAATTACACTTTCCTTCTCGGAAACTCTTGTATAACACCTTCTTTCTTATTTTCTTGTTGTCATCATAGCTTCGGCATTAGACCACCTTGGTTGGTAGCGATAATCCTTCTTTGCAATGATTGTTTAATCCCTCTCCGGAAGGATTGTTCTTATTGTTTTCTTTTTAATGTTATTCCTCTATTCTATGCTCTCGTATTTCCAAACGAAAAATATTTAATCATAAACCTCTTTTCTTGAAATGTAATAAGCTGACCACAGTCCTATTATTCAATGGCTCTAGCCTGCGATCAAATCTGAAATCATCTTCGCCCTATATATAAAACAAGCATTACAAAGTTTCCATTATCTCATATGCGTCATATCTCAATTTCCTTCAAGAATTATTATCATATTTATTTTTCTCTATTGAATAACATATTATTTAGCATATTGACTATGAAACCCCGTCATGCAGCCAACCACTATAAAACTTATTTATTTTTGTATTTTTAAGAAATTTTGTTCTATTGGTATGACATAAATAAATCCCTTGCAAACGGAAATAAACACGTCTACCATGTTTATAATCAATGCATCCAAGGTATATAGTAGGAAACTAGTAGAGTATAAAGAATGAAACCTAAACAAGATTTGAAGACGGTAAAACTATCATTGATCCAATTATGAAATCATGCTAGCAATTATTCATGTCTAATAATCTATGATATAAAGACATGTACTAGAATATCATCCATAACAAGGCATGTTGAAGTAACTTTTACTGTGAGAATAGATCCCGTGTCCAACTTGGCATTTAATTAAAAAGAATCCATGCAGGATACACATGACTGCAAATAACACATAAACATTATATGGATTATAAGACATTGAATGGATGATAAAAGATATTAACATACTATATCATGGATATAATATTTTTTATTTTTCTTCTGTACATGTTATGAGTTTAAAATAACTCCACACTTAGCTTTGTATTATTACACACATTCTAAATAGAATGAAAGCCCAACTAAACTAGGATGGATACCCAGTGACAAGACTTTTACCCATCGAAATGTTTAATAGTTATGGATGGATACCCAGTGACAAGACCTTTACCCATCGAAATGTTTAATAGTTATGGATTAAGATAATCACTAGATAGGTTTAGTGGCAACCATATGTCAAGGAAATCATCATGGAATAGGGGTTGAAGGATTATCATAGAACAAAGCCCTATTACATAACATTGCCAAATCAATAATTGATTTGGTGAAGTGGCAAATTGAGCAAAGGAAGTTGAAAATGAAGTGCTCCTCGGTGAAATTGAGTTAGCCATTTTATTTTATGTCTCTCCAATGCGTAAAAACAAGATAACAAGTGTAAACAGATGAGAGAAGTGTAGAAATTAGGTATTTACAGTGTGGGTTTACCAAGATGAAAACCAAATCATTCTAGTTGTGACATCCTAAAGTTTCCCCCTAGACATATTGCATGTTTTGGTTAAGTCATAGGTTTGAACCTATGAATGATGCGAGGCATCATAAACTATGATACTTTATAAATGCGGAACTTTAAATATTTCTGGCAACTGGATATGTGGAAACTATTGTTTAAAGGGACCAAGCTTATTAAGGGTCTAGGACTTATGAGAATAATACACGTTTAAAACGAGAAAACATAAATAAGATATTTAATAATTAAGAATTTGAAGAAATTGTGAGGAAATGAAAAGGCACAGCCTAACTTCTTATTGATTCAAGAAACTTCTTTTTATTTGGGAGTGACTATTCATTGAGGTTGTTGACCTATCTTGATCATTCTCCGATGGAAAACAAATCCATTCTCTTCTTTTGAATTTCATCTCTAATCAAAACCTTCTAAATGCCAAAATAGAGTGAAATCCCTCCCTTTAAATTATTCTAAGAAGATAAGAATGAAAGGTCAATGGAGGAGCTTGCAGAAGCAAAGCTACGTATTTACCCCAAAATGGTCTGGCCTAAATTTCCATCTGAGTACTCAGGGCTAGTTTTTTTACAGTTGTGTGTCCTAGAAAGAAAGAATTCTTGAAAGAAGAAGCTTATGCAAATAAGGGAATCTAGACTGTTGAGTAAAGGGAACCTGATGGAAGCATCTTCTTAAAGGGAAGAGTTTCACATCAAATAAAACTAAGTCTATATTTCTAATAAGATTGGTTCAACTTGGGGTGATATCTGCAAAGGTTGAAAGGTATTGAACAATTGCAATTATTTATTGTAGGGTGGAGCTGGGTTGTCCCATATCAAGTTTCATGCAAGGTTTTCAGATAAAATATTTAAGCTTCCATTGGTTCATACACAGTTGTTAAAGGTTATGAATTGCAATGGAGAGCTTTGCATAGTGTATATATGCATGCCATAATGAGATATTGAGGTTTGGATCCAAGGGACATGAGAAAATGATGAAAAGACAATTGGAATTACTTGTGACATTAGAAGAAAGAAATTATGACAGCTGCATATTTGCTTCTAACTTGTGACATAATTGTCCAAAGGTGCATTCAACCACATGCTTCAATAACTGCATGAAGTGAGATTTCCCACCAACTTCACACATGCATTCAATGATTGGAAAATAGTCGAAAAAAGGATATGTTTGGATTATTTAAGGCACATGACAGATTTTGGGTGAGTTCTAAGGTTGACACTCGGTAGAAAAGTATTTGTTCCCCTTAGGCCCCCTTTTTCTCTCCCCATCTGGAGGTATCATAGTCCCTTTGGTTCTCTTTACACAACCATTCTTGGACCATTTTTATTATATATGCACATAATATTTACATATATTTTGAATTGTCATTAAAAGCCAAACAAACAGTCCAAAATAAAAATATTTACATCATACATGCCAACCCATTCTCTAGTAGGGCCTTGGCATTGTGCTCCACTAGGAATCCCTACTAGCATATTTACATCAGTTACATATTTTGGTTAAATACATTACAGCTCAAAACAGGGGGTACTACATGAAATTATACTTACATTGGGTAACAATGTGTCAAAATATTTGAGGCACGGCTCCATTTGATATCTGTGGGTTCAAGGTTTGTGAGAATAAGATATCATCCATCGACTCACTTCTCAAGCTTGTGGGGATTCTTAGCTGAAGAATTCACTAAAAGCTAATTGGGGATACTTTAAATTTTGTTGTTGTAGGTAGAAGAGAAACGAACTAGAGTGGTTTTCTCCCTTTTATAACTACCCAATAAATACACGTATAGGGAATGCTTTCTTCCCATACATATTAATGGGAATAAACTAAGGGGTTAAGGAGTTATCAAAGGGTTTTTTACTCATAGTACAAGGTGGATCCATTAGAACTCCATCAACGAGAGGAAATGTATCATGTCCATATTAAATTTTTAGACTTGAATTGTTATCTAAAAATATATCATATTTCACATTTTTAGGGGTTGTTGTGGTATTTCTCTGTTTCCTTGAATTTGATATTAAGAGGTCCAATTGCCTAAAAAATGTGATAATTAACATGTATAGAAGATGAAGATAACTATGTTGTACATTCTAGGGTGATTTTGGAGCTCTTTCTCAATCATTTTATGTCGATTTTGGTCATTTATTTTTTAATTTGGTAATTAAGATTTTGTAAATTGTTGTAATGGAGAAACCATTTACTGAGATTGCACAATGACAATGAAGAGTCTCTTTATGATGCTCATACTATTTTCAACACCAAAATTTATCGATTTCAATGTGTTTTAAGTAGGATTTGGCTCTCAAACTCAATAATGTTTTGTAAATCTTAAAATTTTGGTTCATTGTCCTACTCGGTTATATGTCCGCAAACATATGTACTTAAACCAACAACAAAATCTATTTAGGGTCATTAAAAACTTGTGTGCAATTTTTGTCATAAACATACAATTTCATAATTTTATGTACTTGTGTTATTCTAATTTATATTGGTGAATTCAAGAAAATGCCATAAAACTATATATAAACAAACAAAAAATATTGCATTGAAAAAAGTTTGATGCATTTTAAAACCCATTTTGGATGACATACTTAACCTATTGATAATAAACTAAAATGAAAAAAAAAACTACTGAATATAAAAAATGAAAAAATAATTATAATAAAAATAATAAAATAAATTCACAAATCCATCTTAACCTACAACTTATAAGTATTTTGGTTTATGAAACAATCCATATATATGAATATAATTGTTTTTGTCAGTTGGATACGACCTTCATGTCTTAAACCACATTTTTATTAATTGAATCAAGTGTAATCATCATATCTTTGTAATACTTTGTAGATTAAGCATAAGACCAGCCTTTATGTACTCATAATACCAAGAATAAGTATGTACACAAAATGGAAATGTTAAGATATGCAAAACCAACCTCTAATATCTCTTGTTGCACCTATCACAAGATTCGCTCAAGACCTATAGGTATTTATGGGAGTTTGTTCAGGATAGTTTTCTAGTTTCCTAGAGAGTATTCCACTAATGCGTGAACACTTCGTAAGTAATTTTGACATGTGGCATGTGACAATCATAATCAGATTGTAGGATTAAAAATGATGTCGCAATAACATTTCTCATAACATTTGTTCATCTAAAAATCATTTTTAATCACATCAGATTGTATGAAACATAAACTTGAATAGTCTATAAATGTAAGCATGTTATTATTAAACCAATATAGGTTTCAAAACTCTAAATGGGAGGTTCACTTAATGAACTTCATGTATATCATGAATATTTATAGGATATTAATGGATATCCATAATTTCACTAAATATTCGAAAATGCCTTCTAAGATTGTATTGTTGAATCTCCCCTCCCAATATACTTTTTCAATTAAGAAAACCCCTAGTTTTACCATATATTGTAGGTGCCCATTTTTATCAACCCATTTTTAATACTCATTTTATATCATATTATCAAGTTGTAACAAACAAGATCCCTAACACATCTTAGTATAAGAAAACAAGATGTTAAATAATATAAGACTATAATTATAATAATGATCCCACCAAGATTGTAGGAGAAATTGATCAATTTGAAGTGTTGGATAGTTGAAGACTCGATGAAATAGCGGTGGAGAAGGAAAAATGCGTAAAAGGAAACCCAATCAAGAGATCAATGTAACTAAGAATGTAAACGATTGATAGTCTAAAAGTTAGTGGAATGCTTATAGAAGAAGAGAATTACAAATGTTTCATGCCATAACTTACCAATCTACCAATTTTATATCATGTAAATACAAGTATAACCATAGAAAGATCATGTTTTCTATAATCTTAATAAATTAAACTCTATACAAATGAAAAATTGAAACCCTTTTGTTGATGGAAGTCCCTACCTTCCTATAAAAAAAAACATCATTGATTTTTGAACCCAAATGAAGATAGAAAAATTCCTTTTACTTTCCAATAGCACCATATTATCATGTGGATAGATTATATTTGAGTCATTCACAAGATGCAATGAATCAACTCCACTTTGCCTACATTTATTCCTGAAATCAAGGGAAATAACAACATTTAGTTACCTTTTCTTGGATTATATCTAGTATTTTTATCTTCACAGGATTGAGAAAAATATATATTGTTATGTTTCAAGCATGTAATAGTTATAAACATACACAGATGTTGAAACTTATATGATAGCATTTCATGTTAACGATAAGACATAGGGTATGTAAATAAGGATTTAGATTTTCACCTAAATGTTCATGTAAGTTCCAATACAATATGAAGACACATGCCTTGCATATAAGAATTGAAATTACAATTATGAATGTGCCAAATATAACTCAAAATGACATCTATTCATAATTGGCAATGTGAAAATGTTAAAGAAGCATACAAAAGTTGAAAGAAATAATTAGTTAAGAAAGATTGATCTAACGTTTCTTGGCTCCAGTGAGCCAAGAAAGATTGATATCACTTTTCTTGGATTTCACGGAGCAAGGTTTGATTGAATATAATTACAAACCTAAAGCTAAACTTAAAAAAATGAAGAGTCATATTTTTTGCTAGAATGCCTACAAAAAATACAATAACACTGTTAACTATGGAACTATAAATTATCTGCATCTCTCAACTTTAGAGTTGACGAAGATCGAAATGAATATTCAATCATATTGAGTAGTTTCATAGGTTGCAATGTGACTTCCATCTAGAAAATAAACACACATAGGAAATTGGCCATGTATATAAAAACAAAAGATATAATGTTAGAAGACTGCCTTAGTTTTAACACTAGCAAACTCAACCTCGATTATGGAGAAGGTGTTAAATCTTGCATACATATTCATAACAAGTGGAAACACTAACCTTTTGGACATCACATCAATAATATTATGAATAAAATAGGAAAATACTATCACCTTGGTTATCTCAATGCCACAAAATTTTAATATTGTAGTGTTGTTATTGGAAGAATCGTACCTTGTATCTAATTAACTTCACTAAGAAACAAAATAGTAACGCCACAAAAAAAACGTTGAGTGGAGTTAACATTAATATTTTCAATATTATTAAAATTTCAAAATTCCAAATACAATTGTAGAAGTTGCTTCGAGATATTTACAAAAAGATTCAAATCTCTACTAGAAGAAGAAATGATGAAAAAAATTGAACTCACACATAAATCCATAAAGTTTAAATGAATTATAGCAATGTCTTTGTTGAAGACTTATATACTCTACTTTTTTCTCATATTTTATCTCAATCAAATTCCTTCCAATGGAACACTTTTACACTACAAAACCCTAGATATGACGATTCAAGCTAGAAAAAAATCCAAGAAGAATAAACTTAGAATTTTTCCCTCAAAGCTAGTAAATTTTCTACAAATTTCTTATAAATTAAATCACTATTTACTAAAGAATGCATACCATCCCTAAACCATGTTGGGGATTAGGATATTTGGTTGTTCTTACAATATAGCTCGTGTGAAATTACAAATTTCCTTGTACTTCCAAGGGTGGATGATTTCTTGTAGGTTAATTTTTGCTCCATGCTCTCATTCACCCCTTGGTCAAAAATTATAAGGAAAATAATTACCACCTTAATAATTATTCTATGTTTGAAGAATTTGTATATTTGAAATGAACCTTGTTATCTTTTACAATCTCTTCAAATTATTTTTCCTTTGAACCATCAGAAAGGCCAGTTAACCAAATTCTATTTACACATTATTAAAATTGATAGTTGTGAACAAACTTATGGTTAATATGGCCCTTTTCCAACCATTTACTGGATCTACTTTTGAGCCTCCACTCTACCTCATTTTTTTCTAAAAGCTCCTTGTTATCCTCGAATGTCTTTAAATCTAGGAACTCTTCATTATCGGAAGACCCTATGACATTTTTTCAAAAAGAGTGGTTATGTTTCTTCTACCTTTTCTAGGTCTACTTAATTTTCTTCCTTTTTTATCTTTGTGCTCCCTACAACAAACTTCTTATTTTGTTTGAAATTGGAGACAAATTGAATCATAACTTAATCTTATCAACAAGGATCATAAAATTTCCATTTTTTGTAATAAGAAGTCTAAAATATTCCTTAGCCAACCAATCATTATTAGATTTAAAAGGTATTGGAGGTTTTCTATCCCCTTTTCTAATTACATAAGAATAAGTAGATGATCATAAAAGACATTGTTTCCTACCCAATAGTTGTATCTTTCAACCTCCTCCGCCATTTTTTGTACCATTAAGAATACATCCATCATCTTAGAGATGCTTTCTCTTCCATGTTAGCACACAAACTAGCATACGAAGATTGAATTCATAAAAATAATGAGAGCTTATGGACAACTAATAGGGAGGCCATTGCCACCACACCCAACCTTTTTTGTCTGTTTAGGATATCTTGTCTGTAGATTAAAGGTGGATTTGCTAGAGTAGTATAATTAGAAATTTATAATGGAGTACATGGCGAAAATGAAGAGTAACTTGAGAGAAACAAAGTGCTTTGGTTTTTGTAAAATATAAGAGTCATGAATGAATTGGAGATTAGTGTTATATACAATGGGAAAATGGGGTCAACCAAGTGATGAAGGGGAATCCTGGTCTCAGTTAAAAACTCTAAAGTTTGTTCATGCCACTAGCCCAATAATGGGTTGATTATAAACTTCTTCTAAACATTTGAGTTTTCTCATAGCTGGAAAACATAGTTTTAGAAGGTTCTAACTCGTGATAGGTGTCAATGTAATTATGATTCATGAAAACCAATTCCTAAAATAGTGGAATGACTCGAGGAGGTTATGGAAATATCTAGGAATGAGCTGCATGAATGTAGCAATTTGTTTTGATGAAATATATCAATTGGTTTTGATGAATCATTAGTTGAGATAGACTTGAAACTTCTATATTTGGAATCAGCTGCAAATTTTTAGGGATTAGTTGTTGCACTCGAAAAGGTCATATGCCCTATACAAATGTAAAGTCACAAGAATTAGTTAGGTTAGAGTGGATGGTTGGATTTTTTAGTGAAGAGGCTAGCTATGAAATGTGGAGCTAAGCCTGTAGAATGTAGTAGAAGAGATTAGGGTTTGAATGTATGTACAGTTTTATTGTTGAATGAGTGAGGAAAATTCATCAAATTGCTGTGTGCTTTAATTTATACAGTTTTTTTGTAATGTATCTGAGTTTTGATTGATGTTAGCTATTTGTGCAAAATCCTGATGAGAAGATGGTTTAATTGGGTGAATGACCGTAGATGAAGTTTGTTTGAATTTATGATTTCGAGGTCAAAAGAGGGTATTTATTTATGAGCAAAGGGTCTCACGATACTTGAGTATGTTTAGAGGTTGTAGATACAAGTATACAATTTTATGTAGGAGGATTGAGTACAAATTGAACTGTGAGATAAAAATTGTGGAACCTTGCCCCCATAGTTTGCACTAAGAAGGGAATTAACATCAATCGATTTTCTCTATAGACAAGTTCTTTGAATTGTGAAACAGGGAATCAGTGTTGAATAAACAACTCTAAGGTAAGACTGCAGTCTTGTGACGGTTTGGTGATCTTATAATTTATAAGAGATGAGGAGGTATGACATTGAAATCATACATTTTATGAACCATAAGAAGATATGTATGAGTGTTGAGCTATGAGAGAGAACTAGTGGGATGTGAGATAATGAGTTCTCATATGCTACATTATTTTATTTATGGAGAAGATATTTCTGTAGTAGTATATTAGCCAGAGCATTTGCTACTTATAAATTGTTGGTTGAATATTGTTAGTGTTAATCCATAGAGAAGAGAACCTACAGAAATAGAAATGGATTGCTGTTCATAATTGCAGGAATGTCTATTTCCTATAACCATAATTAAGGAAGGATTAAAGGGATTGGTTTAGTGATAGTAGCTCAACAACCTACCTGTGCTCTTAGCTCCCATGTACCAAGAAAATTTTAAGTATATGACAAAGCGCTGGTGGCATTAACAGCCTACCAACATTTTTTATGCATCAATTGGTATCAGAGTAGGAACATCCTACAAGTAGAAAGAGACAAACCCTACTAAAGAATATAGTTGGAAAAAAAATTGTTTTGAAGCGGTGTTGAGGATTAATAAATATTACAGAGATTGGCAGCAGAAGAACTCAATGTTCTTAGAGAGACAGATGTACTAAGATATGACAAGTAAATGGTATTTATATTTTAATATTGCTAAATGTGCATGAAACAACAGTTGATAAGTTATTTCAGCAAAAGATCACAACTTTGAAGTAATGATAGAGGAAGCAAGTAGAGGATTCCAAGTGAAAGAGAAGTGTGGTAGAAAAACCCTAACAATTCTCATTGAGTTTGGAGTGAAGGAGGACAAGTAGATGTTCTCAATAGAAGGTGAGAAAATTTGCATAAGCTTTGAAGGAGCAAAGAAGAATGCTAAGGAGGTTCCAGATAAAGAACCAGTGTTACCAAAATAGCAGGTAATAGGAATAGAAGATTCATGAGGTACTTATAGCAATATGAAGTAAAAATTATATTGTAGATGATTTAGTGCATATCATAATGAGTATGAAGAAACTCATGGAGATGGAGGAGAAGGTGACTATTGATAGTCATTGCATAGGTTCAGAGAGCAGGCACAGTAGAGAGAAAGAAGATGCCAAAGCAAATGGCACAAGGAAGAAAATGAATGATGAAGAGTATGAAAGAGAGATAGCTGAGATAAGAATCCATTTATATATATTGATGTAGCTTCTACAGAAAAATGAAGAAGACCAGAGGTGTGGATGGACTGTGAGGAAGAAGGTGAAGTGGCATAGGTTCCAAGTGAAGTGGGAGCATAGGTTGAATGCTCAATTGAAGGAAGAATTACTCAGGGAGACTGAGTATTAGGAAGAGTTTCTGGTATGTGAACCGAAACATGGACCATTGATTGGTGAGGATGAGAATGATGTCGAGGAGAAACCTAATGAAAGTTTCATACATTTCCTAGAAGACCAACATGATAATTTGATGGCAATACGAACTGTTGGGGATGAAGAGCCTAATGATTTTAAATATGATAATTGGTGTGTGAATGTAGGGTATGCAATTTTAGATGGTGGAGAGTTTCCTCATGAAGGCAATAATACTAAAAGTCCAATCAATGGAATTGTGGAGGGAAGTCTAGTACCAAAAGGAAGTAACTTAGAATTTGAGGAAGATCAAGAACCTAATGGATGTTCCATGGATGATGAGGCATTGAATAGGTATTGTATTCCCGAAGATAATTATTGGTGTATTCATACAAACTATGAAGTAGATGAAAATGGATAGTTTTTTACAGTGGTCACGATGATTTGTGAAGGTGACAAGGTCAAGTATGATGAAAAATGCCTTCTAGAGGAAGATAGTTTTGAATTATTGCAGAAAAAGAAGTATATAGATGCATTTCTTAATGGAGGAAACTTGGTCAAGTATGAATACTGTGATACAGAAAAGGATGAGAATAATGATTTTCTTGATTTGACAAGAGGGGATAGAGGAAAAGAAGAAGACAGTTCAATTACAAATTTGAGGATTGTTGGAGATGAAGACAATCAACATGAATAAAAACTATTGAAAGTTGTTCAAAGTAAGCGAAGAAGGTTGCATAGAGGTCGAAAATCATAAATCTCTAGAGGAAGGGCTAAAATCCTTAAAGGATTGACAGTTATATGATGTAGTTAATGAAGAGAGTGTGGAGATTTGAAGAATAATGTCAGTGAATTCATTGACTTATATGAGGAGAGGAAGCTTAGAGATCTTGAACAAATAACTTAAGTGTTCATTTGATGATAAAGGGTCTCAAAGGAGTTGAGCTACAACAAAGGAAAATTGTTGGAGAAGAGTTTATTTGCGAACCAGAGAAAGGACCAATCCTTGGAGAAAGTGATGAAGATGAAGAATGGAGATCTGAAAAATATCTTATGAACTACTTGAATAGTTCAAATCAACTAGAGAACTTGATGTCTAAAGCATCAAATGAGGCTACAAAGCATTATGATTTTAAATATGATATATTGTGTATGACTACAGGTTTAATAAATAATGGACAACCATTGAAAACTATCATAGAGATGGAGAAGAATGGGAAGAATATGAATTATGTTCTAAAGGAAAATGAGATAGAATTATTTCATGAATATTGTCAAAGGAAGACTCATACACAATCAAAGAAGAAAATTTCTGAAAGGAAAGTGCAAAAATCTATTTCAGCAGAAAATGAGGTGGAGTTCACTCATGCACACAACCAAAAGAAAGAAAGGTATAATGAAAGTCTTACATCAAATGAAAGAGACTTCATGGAAGAAGTAAATTTCTTAGACTATTGGATGGCAGAAGACACCCATGCTACATATGGCATGGATGATACAGATTCAGTCCAAGGTAACTTTGCTAAATTATTTGAGGAATTGAAATTCTTAGCACAGAGAATAGATATTAAAAAGATACATATTTAGTATGAGGAATTTAAGTTGGAAGAATAAATTGTCTCGAGAGACAATAATGGCGATGAGGCTACAAAGAATAATCAGCAGGTTATCAAAGGAGAGATGTTTGAACCATAATTTAGTAACAGTTTTGTAACTCTTATACTGAAGGAGAGCATGCAACAAATGGAAATGGAAATGGATAGTAAGTTTCAGTAAAGAATAGAGTTGGATAAATTAATTGACAAAATAAGGATGTTGATGTTGAAAACACTTGACAGGATGCATACTAATGTGGAAATGATAGTCAACATCAGAGAACAATTGACTGTGCAAGATATTTTTAGCAAGGTAAGTGGACAACTACAGTACAAGGTTTGGAAACCTAGAAGAAACAAGATAACAACAACAAGAGATATTCTACAACAACATGACACAATAAGTGATTAGATACAGTTTAAAGTTTGGGATCCTAGAAGAAGGCTTATGACCAGGACGTCATGATTTATTTTCTACCTTGAGATTCTGATGCAGGGGCATCCTGATTTCCATTATAAACTCTAAAGTTTGGTCATGCCGGTAGTCCAATAAGGGGTTGATTGTAAACTTCTTGTAAACGTATGAGTTTTCTCATAGCTAGAAAACAGAGTTTTAGAAGGTTCTAACTCGTGATAGGTGTCAATGTAATTATGAGTCATGAAAACCAGTTACTAAAATAGTGGAATGACTCGAGGAGGTTATGGAAATATCTAGGAAGGAGCTGCATGAATGTAGCAAATTTTTTGATGAATCATTAGTTGAGATAGAATTTAAACTTCTATATTTAGAATTAGCTGCAAATTTGTAGGGATTAGTTGTTGCACTGGTAAAGGTCATATGCCCTCTATAAATGTAAAGCCACAAAAATTAGTTAGGTTAGACTGGATGGTTCGATGTTTTGAGTGAAGAGGCTGGCTATGAAATGTGGAGCCATGCCTGTAGAATGTAGTAGAAGAGATCAAGGTTTGAATGTATGGAGCCACGCCTATAGAATGTAGTACAAGAGATTAGGGTTTGAAAGTATGTATAGTTTTATTGATGAATGAGTGAGGAAAATTCATCAAATTGCTGTGTGCTTTACTTTATATAGTATGTTTGTAATGTATCTAAGTTTTGATTGATGTTATCTCTTTGTGCAAAATCTTGACGAGAAGATGGTTTAATTGGGTGAATGACTGTAGATGAAGTTTGTTTGAATTTATGATTTGGGTCAAAAGAGGGTATTGATTTATGAGTAAAGGGTTTCATGATACTTGAGTATGTTGAGAGGTTGTAGCTACATGTATACAAGTTTATGTAGGAGGATTGAGTACAAATTGAATTGTGATATCAAAATTGTGGAACCTTTCCCCCATAGTTTGCACTAAGAAGGGCATTAACATCAAGTGATTTTATCTATAGATGAGTTCTTTGAATTGTGAAACAGGTAATCGGTGTTGAATAAACAACTCTAAGTCAAGACTGCACTCTTGTGATGGTTCAATGATCTTGTAATCCATAAGAGATGAGGAGGTATGCCATTAAAATCATACATTTTATGAACCATAAGAAGATAAGTATGAGTGTTTAGCTATGAGAGAGAACTAGTGGGATGTGAGATAATGAGTGCTCATATGTTACATTATTTTATTTATGGAGAGGATATTTTTGTAATGGATTTATGAAGGAAGTCTTGAAGGTAGAATCTGGTAGTATATTACCCAGAGCATTTGCTAGTTATAAATCGTTGGTTGAAGATTGTTAGTGTTAATCCATAGAGAAGAGAACCTACAGAAATAGAAATGGATTTTTGTTCATAATTGCAGGAATGTCTATTTTCTATAATCATAATTAAGGAAGGCTTAAAGGTATTGGTTTAGTGATAGTAGCTCAACAACCTACCAACGCTTTTAGCTCCCATGTACCAAGAAAAATTTAAGTATATGACAAAGTGCTGGTGGCATTAACAACCTACCAACATTTTTTCTACGTCACCAAGGATCACATTAGGATTTATTTAGGAACATTAGAAAGGGAAAATGTCACAATGCACAAAAATAGATTCTCTCCAGTGGATGGGTTGATTTTAGAAATTAGACAAAAGGAAATTTCTGGAGAGAAACAAAATTTGAAATGTACTCAAAGAGGAAAGCTACATTAAAACACATTATTTTTAGACATGAAATATGATCCTCATCTACAGTTCCAATTTATAACAATCACATAAAATATAGAAAGCATAATCCTTCATTACCTCAATCCCATTAAGAATTTGAAGATCCATTAACCAACAAATCACATGAGGAACATCAAAACCATTTAGTAGAGAACTACCATCAACTGTCCTACATCCCTATTGAGTATTCTTTGTCCATCAAACTCAATACCTCATGACCCTGTCCCTTGATTTCCCCTTTGGTTCCCCTCCACCACTTCTGCATGAAATGTAATCGAATATACTATGAATAATTGTATTTCCATACAACATAATTAAGCCCCCTTGTCCCCTTAATACAAGGCAATATGTTTTTTTCATTTTTGTATCATCTTTTAATCCCCAATGTGAATGGACATGAAGGATATTTCCTACCAATTGATCCCCTGTGAATAAATCAAATGGATAGAATAAAATAAAACAACAAATTGTTTATACAAATGAAGACAACACATATACTTGTAGTGGAGATCCTTAACTAGGAAAGCCACTATTGGTTGTTTTGTTTTTTGGGTTATTTATTAGGTTCATGAAAATAGAATTTAAATGGTTGATGAATGCATTTATGTAGTGAATCAATATCTTGACCTCTTTGAAAAGGGTGTGTGCAAGAAGATGAGGGACCTTTTTGTGCACGTTAGATGCAATAGAAACCTGAAAAATCAGGCATCCCTCAACTTACTTGGATTTTTTGAGATACTTATGAAAAATATCTTGCATTGATTGAAAAACATGAAATGTATGAAATTGAATCACCTTTCCTAATATATAACTTTTATGTATCGAAAATTTGCATAGCTATGTCAAATTTCATTTTTCCTAACAGGCACTTTTTATTTTTCAGGGAAATTATAAGGTATATGTTTTTGTGGGTGCAGCCTTTGAGGGCCTAAATGATCGAATCAAGCTACAAAAATTGACATCCATGTAGAGAACCCATAGCACTAGTGCAGCGTTATTTTTCGAAAATTAAATTAGTAATTTAATAATATTTTTATAATTGTCTAAGTGAGAAAACCTCGAAAATGGTATGTGTTTTGTGGGTGCAGCCTTTGAAGGTATTAATGCAAAAATCATGAAAAGGGGTTTTGATAGAACGTAGAGTTTAGTGTCTACTTATGCACCATACAATTTTTGTTTGAAGTGATCAAGAATTGAAAAAGTTATAGGAGAAACACTAACAGTGTGTTTTTTGAGTTGAGGAGTGATGACAGAAGATAAATAAGAAAAAAATACAAAAAATTATGTATTCTTGTTAAAATTTACATATTTAGAATATGCAAAAAAAACCATATATGTTTCTAAAATCTCATAAAAAATGGAGGTGTGCAGCACAATCAGACGAACCGTTAAACACGAGCATATTGAAAATATGGATATAATGCTGAATTTGCCATGGTTTATCATACTCCAAGGCATAGGCATGTTAATCCGAAGAAAAGTACAAAGCAGACACATAGGAATAGGAATTCCATGAAAGCATGGGTGGAGGCTCGGCCTTATCATTTGGAGGGAATAAAAATTTGAATTTAACAATACGCGCGTGCGATTTAACACTACAAAACTCGTGCGCATTATATAAACCCAAAACGCGAGCGTGTAATAATCATACAAAGCGCGTGCGCGATATGTGAAACCAAAAAATAGCGCCAACATAATTTTTACATAATACTTGGGATCATAATGCTTCTATTCTTCAAGTTGGTGTACACTCCACATATAACATAAGGTTTGTAGGTTCATTAATCTAAAATACATCAATTGGTATCACACAAATGATATAGAATGTGTGTATACTATTACTACTAGAAGTATTAGTATTAAACTAGTTACTAATTGTACACTGATTGATGATGGATAGAGGGAT
>LPNX010895797.1:50112-66596 GCA_001517045.1 Pseudotsuga menziesii | reverse complement strand
TTTGAATTATTAATTTGGATTTGTTAGATTATATTTTCCTATTTTGTGCATGGACTTGGTTATTGCTGTTAGCTATTGAATATTATAAATAATTTGCTTCATTTTTTTTCTACTTTACAGTTCATTGTTTTTCTACTGAGTTTTTTATATTGGATTTTGCAGGAGTGAACTTAACCAAGTGGGCCATTGAGTATGAAGAGTCTCTTGTTGAGACTTTGCCATGGAGTATGAAGAGCCTGCTCCTGAGGATTTCAAGCTACTAAGTATGGGTTAATTGAAGTTGCTGCGGGATCTAAGTATGGCTTAGGAGCAAAGTACAAGTGGGATGGTTTAACCATTATGATATTTTGAAAAGTCATCGATGTATTAGATGATTTTCATGTAAAGTTATATGGAGATAGTTTTTGAGAAAACTCATATCTATTGTAATACTTGGCATTTCATATATATAATAAAATTTGTGCGGTTTAAAACATATGGTTGTACATTGTATTATTTATAAGTGTTATAATTAACTAATTAATGTGACATTGTGTAATTCACATGTGTTTTAGATGATGATAAATAAAGTATGATTTTTTTTTAAATTTAAACAATATCATATTAAAAATTTATATTGATTAATAATGGACACCATTAAAACTATTAAAATATAATAGCCACACATAAAACGACTAAAACTGATTAAATTAGTGACCAATAAATGAGATTAATGACCAAAATTTGCATATAAAATGACTTGAAAATGACTAAATTAGTGACCAATAAATGAGATTAATGACCGAAATTCGCATATAAAATGACCAAAAATTGAGAGACACGTGACCAAACAATGAGATATAAATGACCAAAATTTGCATATCAATGACCAAAAAACCGTTTTGGTGGCTAATTTATGGTCTTTTATTACACGACCAAATTTGGTCATATTTTTGTTTGTCATGTGGTCATTAATTTGGTCATATATTTGGCCATTGATTCAAATATATGACTAAATTAATGACCAAATATATGACCAAATTAATGACCAACTAACAAAGTTATAAATGACCAAAATAAAATGACCAATTTTGGTCGCATAATAAAAGACCGCAAATTAGCCACCAACGATCGCCAAACCAAAAGTGGTCATTGATATGCGGATTTTGGTCATTTTTTTGGTCACTAATCTCTCATTTTCCACTAGTGAATGGATTACTGTGTTCGACCTCGACACCTCTATTCACATAGTAGGACATGTACTCAAAGCGGTTTGTGTAAAAGACCTTCCAGACTAGTGGCATCTCATATATGCTACATTACAGGAAATTTGAGGTCTAAAATGGGCCTCCTAAGGAAAATAATAAAATAATAGTTAAAATAATAAAATAATAGTTATTAATTTTGGAGGAAGAATGAAAAAAACTAGTTTTTGTGTTTGTATATTCAACATATCTCCCTATGTTTTTACTCAAATTCTAAGCAGGAGATCTTGTTGGATGCAGAATATAATTCTGCAACTAACGAGTACCCAAAATGCATACTTTTGATAGACCTCACTACCCCAAAAACAAGAAATACCTGAAAAAATGTGATGATGATGTCATCATCATGTTTTTTAGGTATTTCTTGTTTTTGGGGTAGCAGGGTCTATAAAAAGTATGCATTGTGGGTACTCATTGGATTTGGAATTGAATTCCACATCCAACAAGCTCTGCCGCTTGAAATTTGAGTAAAAACACAAGGAGATATGTTGAAAATATGAACAAAAAAGTAGTTTTCTTTTATGACAAATATGTCAATTAAATGATGATGGTTGACTCATTTTATTGAAATTCTATTGGTTATTGAGTTCCAGCTCACAAAATTTATTGTTGGCGCATTTTCTTGTAAGGCCCATTTTAGACCCCAAATTTCCTCTAATTCCACCTTGATCGCGCCACTGTTCATTAGATTTCAGCTTTTGTGACTTGATGCCAGTAGATATTAGATATTTCCAGCCATTATAGAGATCATGATCCTTTGTATATCTTCATCATGGATATTCTGAGCTATTTATATTGTACATGGCGATGACCACACATGTCATATTTTGTATCATGCCTATTCATGGCCATTGTACTCTTATGTATCCGGGACTGCTATATCTACTTGTAGTGATGTGCAGAGTTTGATCATTATATTGTATTGATTGGATGACTGGTTCTTCCACTGGGTTCTTCATCACTTCACCTCTGGGATGGACTTATAATGTATTTTGGCCATTGTATGACCCCTCTGACCTTAGACATTAGGGGGCATCTATTATAGCTAATTATACCACACATGGTGAATCACACTTTCATGGCCTTCCCTGTCCCTATGCAGATTCCTTAGACCCCATGGACCATTTTCGTAAATTTGATGTTTCCAAGATCATTCCTAAAAACATGAAATAATTTCCATAAGTGACTTTTAATCCCTTTCTCGCATATATACATGGGTTTGACCCCTAAAACCACGTACATTAGGATGTGTGCAAAAGGCCGAATTGTTTTGGAGTTTTCCTTGATGTGGATCCGACTCACTTGTCTATTCGCCTTCCATATGCCTTGAGATCACTCGAATTCAACCTTCCATTACCCCATTGAAGAGATACATAAGGAACCCTTTGGATACATTGAAGGCATGAGGAATTGAAGAGCAAGAAAACTATAGTCCATTGTTTGACAGAGCTTATACTTGAGTCTACATCCCTTTGTCCCTCGGAGCACTTTTGTGTTCTTCCCAAGCTTGCCTTTTCCTTTTGAGCTTTCTATTGAGAGATGGAGGATTGAGGTGGTGGAGGCCCAAGTAGGGGACTCAGTTTCTCCAATTCGCAGACGTTCTGACAAAGGTTGTCACTATTGTAATATTCGTTTTATATTAATAGAAATATCTTTTCCTGTCAAATAATGTGTATCTAAATGAGTGTTTTATCCAGGGATGCTTTTAAATACTTATATGTTATTGATTATATATGCTAGAGTAGGTCTAACACAATTATATATAGCATGCTTGTCTTGTTTGCTAAGTGTTGAGATAGCAATTCATCAATACAAGCTGGAGTTGGAAAGCTCAACGGGGATCTACATTAACCATCTGGAATAAGGTACGAATCGAGATCCTTTAGTATTAGATATCTGGTTTCTCTTGCATATAGGAAAGGATTGATTTCTAGAGTTAAGCTGTCTGCGGTTGTACCCCAAGCCATAGGAATTTCTCTCCGTAACACCTGCAGGTTGCCCTCGGATGTAATCGGTCCTGGCGAAGCTTACAGGTCATCCTTGGATGTAATCAGCCTTGATGTGATTCTATGCTAGAAATGGCCAAAGTGAAGTTTGAGTACTTCGGGGAGAAGCTTGGTGTTCTCCATATCGAGGTTCCCTCCAAGGGAAAATGATGAGACCTAGATCCATTCTGATGAGTAGGTTAGATGTAAGGGCTGAGCCATTCTACCATGGTGAGAGGATTGGTTCCTTCCATGTCAGATATGAGTGCTAATCCATTCTGATATGACTATAGGATTGGTTCCTACATGATCAGATATAAGGCCTATTTCCATTCTTGGAATGGAGGTGCCTGGTCAGTTACGAGAAATACCTGGTCTAGGACTAAGGGCCTTTCTGACATGATTGTAAGATGTAGTCTTACATGATCAGATGTGAGTGCATGGCCATTTTGACGTGATTGAGGGATGTGTTCCCACTTAATCATATATAAGGGTTGTTGTCATTTTGTCATGGTGAGAGGATTTATTCCTTCCATGTCAGATGTGAGTGTCGGCCATTCTGATGTGACTGTAGGTTTAGTTGCTACATGATCAGATGTAAGGGACACCTCCTTTCCAACAAGTCAAGGACAGATGTGAGTGCCAGCCATTCTGATGTGACTATAGGATTGGTTCCTACATGATCAGATGTAAGGGCTACCGCCTTTCTGATGAGTCAAGGTCAGATGTAAGTACCGGCCATTCTGACTTAGGGTCAGGTGTAAGGGCTACTACCATTCTTTGAATGGAGGCACCTGGTTAGTTACTAGGAACTCTCAGTCTAGGACTAAGTGCCATTCTGATGAGTAGGTCATCTGTAAGGGCTGGGCCATTCTGACATGGTGAGAGGATGGGGTTCCTTCCATTGTTAGATGTAAGGGCTGGGCCATTCTGACACGGTGAGGGGATTAAGTTCCTCTCATGGTCAGATGAGAGTGCTAGGCATGCCTTTATGATGAGTCAAGGTTAGATGTGAGTGCTGACCATTTTGACTTAGGGTCAGGCATAAGGGCTACCGAAGATATATAAGGAGGTAGGCATACAACCAACATGAAAAAGGGTTGGCTTTGTAGAACTTATTGTGATAAGAAGAATCATGAGATAGAATATATGATGATGACCCAGTGATGATCAAGATCGAGCTATGATCCAGGTCTAGTTATGATATCTCCGATATGATCTAGATTGAGTGATGATCCAAATCCAGTAGAGATGATATAGATCAAGTGATGATATAGATCTTGCAGTGATGATCCAGATCCAGTGATGATCTAGATCCAGTGATGATGTCCCCAAGATGATCCAGATCGAGTGATGATCCAGATCCAGCAGTGATGATTCAGATCGAGTGATGATCCAGATCCAATAGTGATGATCCAGATCGAGTGATGATCTATATCCAGTGATGATGATCCAACAGAGATGATCTAGATTGAGTGATGACCTAGATCTAATAGTGATGATATAGATCTAGTGATGATCCAGATCCAGTGATTATCCAGATCTAGTGATGATGATCCAGAACCAGTGATGATCCAGATCAAGATAAAGATGACCTGAATATGAATATTAATTGAAGATGAATATGACTTGAACATGTAGATGACAGGATGATCCAAAGAAGAAAACCAGTGCTGACAAATTGTGTCGAGAGAATACCTTCCTAGTTAAGAGGGAGTGTTGATGTATTTGTAACTTTGGAATGCATTCATTGTATATATTATGTATTGTACCCCGATGTTTATTCCAAGATTTTTTTGTAATGTATTTGATTCATGTCATTCCTCTATGTTTCTATCAAGAGGTTCCATAATGTAAACAAGTCATGTCAAGTCATTGTGGGTAACCCTCCTATTGGTCAAGTTTTAAAGTACCTGCAGTTGTGGGGCACTAGGGTTATTAGACTATCCTAGAGAAGTCAACCCTAGGTGATTCATTATAAGTCGGGGCAATAGTCCCCACTGTTGTGTTAAGGATAACCCTCCTTGTTGGTTGGAGGATGCAAAGTCCCCACAAGTTCTGGGGCACTAGGGTTATTAGACACTCCTAGAGATGTCGGCTCTAGCAAGTAATTTTCAAGGGAGGTCAACATGTTGGAGTGGGTTTGAAGTGAATGAAAGAATATAATTAGAGAGTGAGCCTCTCTATTTATCACACACACACTCACTCATTGGGGCTCATGAGTGAGAGGAGAAGTTGCGGGGACAAGAGAGAGACTGCTACTATCAGGAGATCATCTTTATGTTTTTCAGGTTTTACTTTTGGTGTTGATTCTATCTCTGAGGAAGTTGTGGGGTTTTCTCCTTTATGGTTTCCCTGAGGAAAATTATTTGTATCTCTTGTCTCTTGTGTTTTTATTCCTATGCATGTTATTCTCTCAGTTAAAGATCCTAAGATCATAATGCTAGCTTGAATGATAAAATATAACAATGGAAATCTTGATTACAAATTGTATGGCTATACAGATGCAAATTGGGCTTGAAGTGTCTCAGATAGAAGAAGCACATCAGGTGGATGTTATTGTTTGGGTTCTGCTATGAATTCATAGTTTAGTAGGAAACAATACAGTGTTTCTATTAGCATGGCTGAAGTAGAATACATAGCAGATTGCTCTCCTAGTTGTGAAGCCATATGGATTCATAAGCTGATGTCAGGTCTCTTTGACCTGGACATGGATACTACATTGATTCTATGTGATAACCAGAGTTTTATAAAAATGACAGAGAACCCTGTGTTCCATCGAAGCACATACAAATATGGTATTTCTAGATACAAGATAAGATATCGATGATGATGTTTTAGTATTCCCATACTAAAGATATATATGATGTTTCAATATTTACATACTATAGATGCAGATGATGGTGACTCAGTATTTCTATATCGAAGACACATATGATGATTCTTTCAGTATTTCTATACTGAAGATATAGATGATGATGCTTTGAATATTAACATACTAGAGATACACATGATGATAGTTTAGTTTTCACATACTAGAGATACAAATGATGATAGTTCAGTATTCACATACTGAAGATATAGATGATGATGGTTCTTATAATGATGTTACAAGATTATGATTCAACACTAATGTGTTGATGAAGCCTCTGTCTCAGGTAAAGTTTGAATACTTTCGAGGCAAGATTGGTGTTGTTTGGAAATACCTTCCCCGAAAGGGGGAGAAATGATGTTGTAGTTGGAGTGTATCATCCCTGGACATTTGTCCTAAAGTCATCTATAGACTTATGTCTCCGAGAATGAAGAGGGATTGTATCATCCTAAGACATTTGTATAAAACTGATCCAGTGGCTTCGGTCCTCAAGAATGTGGTGGGATTACATCATCCCCGAACTTCAGTTTAGAATGGATCTAGTGGCTTTGGTCCTCGAGAATCTAGTGGGATTGTATCATCTGTGAACTTCTATTCAAAATGGATCTAGTGGCTTTGGTCCTCAAGAATGTGGTGGGATTGTATCATCCCTAAACTTCAACTCAGAATGAATCCAGTGGCTTCGGTCATCGAGAATATAGTGGGATTGTATCATCCCTAAACTTCGGTTCAGAATGGAACCAGTAGCTTCGGTCCTGAAGAATGTGGTGAGATTGTATCATCCCTGAACTTTGGTTCATAACGGATCCAGTGACTTCGGTACTCGAGAATGTGGTAGGATTGTATCATCCTTGAAATTTTGTTCATAATGGATCCGGTGACTTCAATACTCAAGAATGTGGTTGGATTGTATCATCCCTAAACTTCAGTTTAGAATGGATCCGGTGGCTTTGGTCCTCGAGGACATGGTGGGATTGTATCATTGCTGAACTTTTCTTTAAAATGGATCCAGTGACTTCGGTACTCGAGAATGTAGTAGGATTGTATCATCCTTGAATTTTTGTTCAGAACAGATCCGGTGGCTTCAGTCCTCTAGAATGTCGTAGGATTGCATCATCCTTGGACTTAGTACAAAAGTGATCTGAAGAATTTCATCATCATGCTGTGGATTGCAGGTTGTTACTAATGAAGATGATGTTGCTGATTGAAATATCAAAGTATGAAAATTATGATGATGATGATGATGTTACTAATTGAAAGATCGAAGTATGATGATGATAGTGATGATGATGATGTTGCTGATTGAAAGAGTAGAGTATAATGATGATGTTGCTGATCGAAAGATCAGAGTATGATGATGATAGTATTGATGATGACAATGATGATGTTGCTGATCGAAAGATCAGATTATGATGATGATAGTATTGATGATGGCAATGATGATGTTGTTGATCAAAAGATCATACTATGATCATGATGTTTCCTAGAAGAACTGGTGCTGATGATGATGATGGAAAGGTCAAAGTATTATTGATGATGATGCTGCCGATTAATGAAGACTAAAGTACTGATGATAATGTTGTCGGTCAAAGTGTTGTTGCTACTGAAAATTAAGATGAATACTATATGATGTTGAAAATCTTAGAATAATCTATAGATGTATCACCCTGATGATGTTGATGATTCCCTCCTTCTCCTACTGTTTTTGTTTTTGTTATTGTTGTAGAATACCCTTCTCGTTAAGAGGGAGTGTTGAATTATTTTAACTTACAAGAATATTATAAATACATTTTAGTGGTCCCTGATGTTCCTATCGAGAGCATCACTTGTATTTATTTGTACCCTGATGTTCCTATCAGGAGAATTACTAAAATTCATGAGGGATTCTGTTCCATTATAAGTTGGGTCATTAGTACCCTAGTTGTGGTTACTCGAGCCTACATAACTGAGTCAAATATTAAGTGAATGAAAGAATATAAATAGAGAAAGGAGATTCTCATTTGAGACACACACACACACACTTATGTATTAAACATGAGAGAGAGAGAAATAGATATAGCTAGAGAAGGAGGATCAATTTTAGGTTTTACCTTTTTATCTTTTGGGGCATCTATATTGAGGAAGCTTTTGCTGGGTTTTTCCCAGAATAAATATTTGTGTTATTTTTGTGTGGTTGTGCTTGTCTATCTTTTAGTGATGTTATGATGCTAAATGTTTTAAGATCTGATATAACCATTAAAAACTTAACATTATAGAGTGGCATGCAAACCTGTTTCTTTGTGTTACATAGTGAATCTTGTGTTGATGTGTTTTCCATGTGGTTTGATGTGTTCTACACCCTGGTGTGGATATGAACTATATGCAAGAATTAGGAGTGGAAGAGATGTAGAATGTGCTTGATAAACCTAGTGTGGAACCTCATAATAAGATAAGAGTGCCCATTGAATCTTCTCTGCACTTTTGAAGAGAACTAAAAGGGAAGGTGTAGCCCAAGGGACTGTGGAGTAGAGAAGGGCACACTTCCTTTTGTAGGTTGTGTAGGGAACATGGATGCCATGACAGTTAGATATTGTGAAGGTGTCCTTAGCTCTATGGATCAGATCACTAGCTTAGCAGTTCTTCCTGTCCACTTCCTTACCATCCCAATGGGGCCACAAGAGATTGGATTGGACCGATAGCCTATGAAACCCAATTGTATATTGGCTTGGCTGGGAATCCTGTAAAACCCAATTGAATATTGGCTTAGCTAAGCAGCCTATGAAATCCAACTCATAGTTTTCTTGGTTGTTTCTTATTGTTATTTGGGTCATGTGTGTAATCCTTGGCTGGACAACCTATGAAACCCAACTGGGAAAGATAGCTTAGTTGAGTAGCCTTTGAAACCCATCTGTTAGCTTGGCTAGTCCTTAATGTGGATGTTGGATTGACTTTGTATAGTCGATGAAACCCACCTATTTGTTGAATTGGATATGTAGCTTGTGAAACCCAATGGTGTTTTGGCTTGTTTCCTAAACATTTAGATAAACCCAACTATGAGATGGCTTGGCTGTGTAGCCTGTGAAACCCTTATGTTGGGTTGACTGTATGTTATTAGTCTTGGCTAGGTGTAATATTTTGTTCCCTATATCCTTATGGAAATCATGTCCATCTCGGGGGTGGCAGTGCTGTTGAGAGATTAATGAACACACTAGCCTATGGTTGGGTGTAACATTCCAGTGACATAGCTAGTTGCAAGATAGATTAATCATCAAGATAAGTATTTATGTTATGCTTGTTTATGCCCTCTATTTTCTTATGATTTATTATCATCATTTTGAAATCTTAATTGATGATTAAGTAGAAGTTTACTTTTGTTCTATTTTCCTACATTTTACTTATGTATATCCCGTGTATGTTTTAATGCATTTTCCCTAATTTCATGGAGGCTAGGGGCCTGTTATAGAGTCAGAAAGCATCTGAATTAGTGGTTCCACACCTTGGAATCTTCCTAACGGAGAAGAAAGGAAAAAACCAAAAAAGAGAAAGTTGAACAAGGAAGGAAGGCGGTTTTCCGATTTCTGATGTCCGAGGTCGAGAAGTGGAAGTTAGAAGAGAAGAAAATTTCTAAGGTAGAAGTTAAATTTCCCTTTTTTGAAGTCTCAGGTTGGAAAGAGGAAGATGAAAGTGTAGGAAAGGTTAAGGTCAAGAGTTTTTTTCTCGATTTCAGAGTTCCACGGCAGGAATGAGGAAGGCAGAAGAGTAGTTAAGTTTTTTTGGCGCACATTATGTTTCTAATTTCTGAGTTCCAAGGTCAGAAAGACGAAAAGCGGAAGTGCGGAAGGCGATCGAGTTGTTAAGTATTTTAAATGCACATTATGTTTCCAATTTTCGATTTTTGAGGTCAAAAAGACAGAAAGTAGAAGTGAGAAAGGTAAAAGGAGGGAGAGCTTTTAAGTATTTCCATCACAGACTATGTTTTTGATTTTTTACTTCCAAGGTTAGGAAGGTGGAAAGAGGAAGTGTGGAAGGTGGGAGGTGGAAGAGCCATTAATTATTTCTGTCACACATTATGTTTTCAAATTCTGAGTTCCGAGGCCGGAAGGGCAGAAAGAGGAAGTGAGGAAGTCGAAAGGTGGAAGAGTCGTTGAGTTTTTTCATCGCCCATTGTGTTTTCTATTTCCGATTTTTGACGTCAAAAGTGTGGAAGGATGAAAATTCACTTCATTAACCCTTTGAGATTCTGAATTTTGAGTTTCGAGACCAGAAAAGTAGAAGGTGAAATGTGGAAAAGACAAGTACAGTGCGAAAATGATTATTCTGGTTGTAGAATGGATCTGTCACGGGTGGAACGATTGCTACAATGGTTTATAAGCCAGAGAATGATGGTCAAAGTGTGTGTTAACGTCCATGCCCTATGTTTCAAAGGAGAATAATGGTTCTTGAACTAAAAATTTTAAGTTATCCATATTATGGGGTATTGGGGCATTACATTCTGGTATCAGAGCTAATGGTTGCAACATTGGTCTTGCATGGGCTAGGCGATAGTAAGTGAGTGGTTTTAATTCTAAAATTTCTATGCATCTAATAGATGATGTTGTTAACACATTTTGTAGAGTCATAGTGCGAATTGAAAAAGTGGGGTTTTTACTCGGACATGAGCATCTACAACATGAATGGTGCATAGAGTCCCTATGAGCATGAAGAATATTCCATGGCTGAAAATGTCTGAGTTGGAAATGATGATATAAAGTCTAGTGGGAGAAGATTTCAAGACACTCCCCCAGATTTTGTAGCCACCATGAGGAGCCTGAGGGTGGAGATGCAAAGTTATAGAGAAGACAATGAAAGGTTGGTTAAACCTCAAGAAACTAAGAATCAGGTGAACGTAGCCATGCTGCAAAGTTTGAAAAATATCCAAAGAAAGATAAAGTGTGACCATCAGACCACAAATTTGGAAGGAAGTAAGAGGAATGCTCAAAGAAGGAAAAATAACTTCGAGTGGATCATTTGACTTTGAAGGATACACTAGGGATTGAATCTATTCATCTCTCATATATAAACGGAAGAGGCGTTATATGAATAGTTCACATGATGTGTTTAAGAAGGAAAGTCCTACTATCCTTAATTGTTAGATAAAGGCTAGTCAAGAAGCTGAAGCTTGGCTTCTTGGGATGAAGAAATATTTCCAAGTCCAGGACTACTCAGGAAATATGAAGGATAGGGTATCTATTGTAATCTCATAGATCACATAGGGTTACCAATAATACACATTAAGAGCATACATACATAACATAAGCAAGCGATAAGAACAAGTAGGTAGAATAACATATTATATTATAATGAAAGGGTCCATACAATATAGGGAACTGAACCGAGTTCTCATATGGCTCAATAGCTTAATATATATGAATTACAAAACAGTTACAAATAACTACCTGTCGGTTTGTTCAACCGACATGACATTATGTGTCCAACCTAATCTCTAATTAGTCCGTTGATCGACTTAGATGGCTATAGTTATAGTTGGCTTTACCGACCCACTCCTCCAACATCTCCCCTGCAAACAAAACGTTTCTTCATCCCAAAGAAACAGAGAGGTACCACAATTTATTTGCCTATCCTAAGTAGTTATTTATGTGTTTGATCTTCATGGGCTGTGAAGTCTGATAGTTGGTCTCTTCTGTACACAGACTTCAACAATTGCTTCAACTGTTACTGCCAGCTGATGTTGGAATTCCATCCAACTTTGCAGTAATTTTTGGATGTCAATGGTTAATGTAGTCAAACTTGATAATATCGACATTTTTTCTTGAATGGAAAGTTCTTCTATTCTTTCCATGTCGGGACCCATAAACTAGTCCTTTTCCTCTGCTATTTCAAAATGTCATTTCATCTGCGAGCAAATGATGTCTAATTTTTCTAAACTTGGAATTGCTTTCTGCACCCACTGATGTGTTTGTCGTTCGTGCTTTTGAAATTTGGCTGTGTCGAGCACTATTTTATTTTCAATTGTGCTTCTGAGTGCTTCCTCTGTGCTTCTTCTCTTCTCAAGTGCTTGGATTTCTTATCGGGTCTACTGGGTTTGCTGATAGACTTTCCCATAATAAGCAGGCCAGTCTCTCAGTACATCTTTTGTAATGACCAAATCATCCATATGATCTCGTAGTACCTTGTATGCTTTTGAAAAAGCTATGTGCTGCTGCATCAACAGTCGAGCTATTTCTTCTTTCTACTCCTCGCTTGTGTCCTGCATCTATGCCTGTAGAATTGACACCATGCTCTCAAGCAACTGATAAGCTTTTTCTAGCATCTTGTCAATGTTGGCCTCTGTTGGTCATGGTAGCACATATTGCACAAGGTTTCTGCATTTGTTAAAGAACTCAACTTGTTCTTTTTCATTATCGTCAAGCTCCTTATGTCTTTTCTAGCTCCTTATCTTTGCTTTGATTGCGAGTGTTTTCAAAATTGTCCCAATTCTCCATCCCTTAGCTTGGTTGCATCGAATGCAGTGGTTGACCCAAGTTGACTGATGTCGACCATTTTCATATGTCGTTGATGATCCTTTTTATTTTTGTCTTTCTTTTTTTTGTGCTTTTGCTGCTTTACTTGCTTTGGCACCTGTGTACCCGCAAGAGTAAAAATTAGGTTTTCTGGTTGTTGGCTAATAGTGGTTAAAGGTATTTCTGGTTAGGTTGGTTGGATGATTGCTGCAACTGGTTGGTTGTGCACAGAGGGTCCAGATGCAAATGTTGTTGGTGCTAATGGTTGTGGCGGAGGTGGTCCTGGCGCAGCTGGTTTGATCGCAGGTTCTAGGTTGGGGGGTGGTGGTGATGGCATTGGTGAATGTTCAGGTGTGATTGGGTTGGTGGAGATATGGTTAGGTTACAAGTTGTGGATCTGTGGGGGTGAATCTTCCTAAAGGTTGGAGAACAGCTCATCGATTTCTTGAGTTATTTCATCCATGTTCTCTCCTTCCTCATCTCCAGTCGGTTCAAAGGTTGGTGGGTGGGGTTCGGAGATGGTTGGGATGACATATGTAGTCCGACTTGCAACAACTGTAGCTTGTTTATCGGGGTTTCTTTGAAATGTTGAACTTATGACTGCCACAGTCCTTGGACTCTGGGGTACTTGGTCAGGTTGGGGACTGGGTAGTCTAGATCCACCAACATCAAACAAAGGGAATTTGGTGGAGAGATTTTGTACTAAGGTGAGCAATTCAGGTAATTTTTCAATGTATGCCTGGAGGTCTCTGTCTCGGTCGAACCTTTCCTTCAAGGTTTTCGGAATAGCATTCGTGCATATGCCGAGTGGGCTTATGGAAGGAGGTTATGGAATTAGTTCTTGTGTTGTTTTGGTCGAAGACAGGTGTGGAGGTGTAGACACTAGATCGACAACATTTTCGGCTGTCGAAGTATTTGTGCTTTTTGCCTTCTTTGACCGACCTTGTTGTGCCCCTGCTTCGACGAATTTCTAGAACTGGGTTTCCACTGGGACTTTGTTTGCTGCGGAATATTCTATAATCTCGCAAGTTGTAGCTTCTATCTCTTCCTTGTCTTCTAAGGACTCTGCAATGATAATCTTTCACTTACCCTTCCCTTCCTCCTGTTCCTGAGTTCTTTTTCTTTTCCTTGATGCTGCTATCTCCTTCGACAATTTGCGTATATTTTCTTTGGGGACAGCATACTCAGGGTTTGTTTCTATGTCGTCTCTTCACCCTTCCTGTCCTCCCTAATGTTGGTTTGAGATGATGCTTTCTTCAGTCAAATTGGTTACCTGTTGTTCTTCTTGTGTCTATTCCCTTATCAGCGGTTTGATTATAATTTGCAGTTGACCTATGTCTTCTGCTAGTGTCTCCTCTGACAAAAATGTGCTAATGTATAAGTTGAGCTCATAATATTCTTCTTTCTCTTTGTTTATCAGTGGCTCTTCTATCAATAAGTCTATCTCTTTTGCATTTGTTGGTATCGACAATTTTGTACCCGACTGTCTAGCTCACTCTCGAAAAATTTCTTCGACTGCCGGGTAGTAGTCAAGAGTCTTTGCCTTTCCCTTGGTGCCCTACATGTACCACACCACGGTATGGTCAAGTTCTAACTAGATGTGGGAAGTTTTGGGAAGACTTCGTTGGATGTTCTGGGGCACCTTCCATTTGGTTGTGTGGACTTTTAGTTGTTGGAACCAGTTTTTTAACAACATTTTTCCTTTTGCAAGTTCCTTCATTGTTCCATTTTGGGAGAACGATTTGAATCTCCACATATGAAATTTTGTGGGTTCTTGAAATTGTTTGTCCTCGACAGGGCACAAGGAGTACATAACTATCCATATCATGAGGGATGGGAACCTTATAATCCCTCCCGACTCTTGGCATTTTTCATAGATTCCTTTGAGCATGTTGGTGACATACTCAGCCCATCTGTATATTTTTCCTCTGTCGACAATGGTATCCACTACCTCCAACATATCCAGTTTGAGGTCGCTTCCTCGACTTGTCAGTGTAAGCACAGTGGATATGATTTTAGCCACAATTTGTGGCATTCACGCTTGTATTTGGCTAATCATTAGCCCTTTGGAAATCCTGCCTGATTCTAATCCTGTTAGCTCCTCTACCTACCCTTCTTTTATTTCGACTGGTACTAGATTGCCTTGGTTTGATAATCCAGTCAATTTGTATATTACTTCATTGGATATTTCGACTGGTCTGTCGAAGTAAAACCTATCATTGTGGTACCGGCTTATGATAAATTTCATTGATGTTTCCTTTGTGCCTTCAAAACTGGCCATGAGCAGTGCTTTTATGTAGTTTACAATGGTATTATGGTTTATTTTCTCTACGGCTACAGTAGAATTTTTGTCGAAATAATCCCACTCTTTAATCTTGGCCCATAGTTTCACCCATGAGCCCTCCTGAACCTTAGCATTCTTGATGTTTTTGAGTCTCTTGATCAATGGTGTCTCCGCAGTATGAAGTTCTTTCACTTTAGCTACAGCTTTGATTTATTTTGGTGCCATCTTGTCAGTCTACTGGTCGACTTTACTTTGGTATTCTTAACTTTTAGTCATCTGGTTGCTAAGTTGCTCTCTCTATTTGAATTGTTGTAAATGATCCTTTGGAAGTTCAGTATTTATAGTTGATTCATTTGACATTTTTGTCAATGGGTGTATTAATGGCGGACGTGAGGGTCCAGCATGAACACTTGAGTTTGCATTAATGGTGATTTTATTTTGTCGCTCGTAGTCAAGAAGGCGTGATGGGACTTTCGAGGTCATTGGTCGATGTCGATCATGTGAGCGGTCGATGATGTTATGTGATGGGCGTTATGTCGGTTGTCGTAGTGGCGATTTCCTGTTATACTTCTTTATGTATTTCGATCAGATTTTGCTTTTTAGATTTTCATATTTGTATAGCTTTTGTTTAATTGTTATGGTTGGTTTTTTTTTTTTTTCATCAGACTTGTTTAGTTTCTGTACCGTTTTAGTCGGGCACCGTTAAGAAGTTTCTAAAATACTATGCCTTGTAACGTCCTTAGTTGGACTTATCCATTGGCATGCATCTCTTCAACAACATAGGGTCCCATCCATTATGTATGTAGCTTTTTGGGTTTTCCTTTTACCCGACTGTTGTATAGTAAGGCAAGATCTCCCACCGACATGTTTTTGTTTTTGATGTTTTGATCATGCAATGCCTTCTGGAGAATGACATATCATTGGTTATGTTTCTTCAATATGAATGGCATATCATATATATGGTTGGATCACCTCAGGCATGTAAATAAGGTCAATGACAGAAATATAGAATGGAAATAGTTCAAGACAAGACCAAAGAATTTCATGAGCTAAAATTGGCACAATAGAGCATGGAAGAGTATGCAAACAAGTTCTTGGAACTTTGGGTGTATTTCATATACAAGATGGATGTTAAATTTAAATACAAAGTTTTCTAAGTGAGCTACCTCAAGCATACAGAAACATAATTGAGTTTTATGAACCTAGAACTCTGGAAGAAGCAATAAGGAAAGCTCAGTATTGTTATGAGCAAAGAAAAGGAAAATCGTATATCCATAAGTTTTGTAAGGGAAATGTTATCCCTAAAGTTGGACCTAGACTACAGGGGATCCAAGCTTAAGGAAATATTAAGTCTGATAAAGACTAAATCAAAATAAAATCAAATCAAAATACAGACTAAAACAAAACGTAAGGCTGAGATACTTTACAGTAGTACAAAGTACTAGGCTAGTTTCATATGTTTACAGAGTTTTTATAGATTAAACATGACTCACTTCACACTGAACAAATCCGGTATAAACAGCTAAGTACATACAGATGTGTATAGATAATCAGAGTGTTTAATACAAGTATTCACAGAGAAATTAAATGTATAACAGGCTGGTAAAGCAGTGATGGCAA
>LPNX010895797.1:16760-43853 GCA_001517045.1 Pseudotsuga menziesii | reverse complement strand
CATAAAAATCCAAAAAAGAATTGAAAACCAACCAAGGCAAAATCAAAGGAAATTCAAAATTACACAATAAAAACTAAGAACAACCCTAGAGATAACAGGAAACAAGAAGGAAAGGTTGATCATAGGACGAAAGGCTTCAAACATTCTCACTTCATAAATCAGCATAGGTAGCGATCAGAAGCTGTGAATTAGTTAGCCATAGTGATGGGAGACAAGCCAAGAGGTCCAAAAGAGATCATAGAATTGTTACAATGTTGGAAATGTGGAGGAACCCACATGCACAAGAATTTTCCACTTGAGAATGGGTTTGTGAGGCAAGATCACAACATTCAAGAAGAAGAAAATTTGGTTCAGGTGGCAAGGATCATTGCTAGGATTTATGCAACACCAAATAACCTCCAAGAAGATAAATAGTCAATTGTGGTTGAATTTGAATGTAAGATTGCTAAGCAATACTTTTTTGTTTTGGTTGACCCTGGATCTACTCACAACTATATTACTCCTAGAGTTGTTGATATTTGCTCTTTTAAGAAGTTAAAGCATAACACATCATGGTTAGTTCAAATAGCCACTGGAAGCAAGAGATAAATTAGTGAACTGATGGAGTAATGTCCGTTGGTCATGGATGGGATAGTAAATTGTGTAGATATGAATGTTTGACCACTTGGTTCCTATGATATTCTCATTAGAATGGATTGGTTGGAAGCACATAGAGTAAATCTTGATTGTTACAAAAAGATTCTTGAGTGCTTGGATGAAGAAGGAAACTCAAGAGTTGTAAGACGCATTCCAATGGTGATTTATGTTAGGAATATTTCAACAATACAACTAAAGAAGTTATGTAGGAAAGGTTACAGAATGTATGAATCCTATGTATTGGAGGCAGCACAGAATGAAACTCCTAGGTTGGAGAACTTTCATGTATTGCAGGAATTCAAGGATGTTTTTCTTGATGAAATTCCAGGGATACCTCCAAAAAGGGACATTGATTTCACAATTGAGCTTGTGCCAGGAGAAACACCAGTGTCCAAGACACCCTACAAGATGAGCACAACAGAAATGCTAGAGATGAAGATACACCTACAAGAGTTGTTGGATAAGAAGTATATCAGACCAAGTGAAAAATAAATATGGTATACTCGGGTTGTGTATTGATTACATACATCTGAACAAAGTCACTGTGAAGAATAAATACCCTTTTCCTAGAATTCATGACCTCTTTGATCAAATGAAAGGAGCAAAGGTATTTTCCATGATTGACTTGAGGTCTGGTTACTATTAGGTAAGAATCAAGGATGAAGATATTCAATAGACAACCTTCAAAATAAGGTATGGACACTATGAGTTTGAGGTGGCACCATTTGGTCTCACAAATGCACCATATACATTTATGTGTCTCATGAACAGTGTCTTCAACAACTATTTGGATAAGTTTGTTCTTATTTTCCTTGGTGTCATTCTTATTTATTCTAAGAATGAGGAAGAACATGAATAAGACCTGAGATTGACATTGCAATTGATCAAGCAGCATAAGTTGTATGCAAAGTTGAACAAATGTGACTTATATAAATATAGAATTCATTATTTGGGTCACATTATCTTAGATGAGGGAATAGACCCTAAAAATATTGAATCCATTATGAATTGTCCAACCCCAATTAATGTAACAAATGTAAGGTCTTCTATAAGACTTGCAAGTTACTATAGCATATGCATTGAACGATTCTCCAAGGTTGCACATTCAACCACTACCTTGAAAAAGAATGGGATAAATTTTGAATGGACACCAAGGTGTGATGAAGGATTTTGGCAGTTGAAGAGTCTTTTCACAAGTGCACAAGTATTGAAGATTGCAAACCCAGTAAAAAGATTTTGTGGTGTGTACTTAGACAATTTCTTATGCAAGAAAACCATGTGGTATGCTACGAGTCAATAAAGCTGTAGGATCATGAGAATAAATATGCCACTCATGATTTATACCTTGCATCCATAGTACATTCTCTCAAAATGTGGAGGAATTACTTAATGGGAATAAAATTTGAGCTAAGAATAGACCAATGTCATTTGAAATTTTTGTTTGATCAACCAACTCTAAATGCTAGTCAAGATAGATGGATACAGTTTATATGTGAGCTTGATTTTGAGATCAAACACATAAAACAAAAAGAAAATAAAGTGGTTGATGCACTCAGCAGGAAGGTGCATGAAATGCATGTAGCATCTTTTAGTGTTTTCAAATTAGATTTGAGACAACATATTGTTAATCATGCTGCTAAATATGAGATGTATGTGCAGGTAAAAGACAATTTGCAGCAACAATGTCTTGAAAAGAAGTATGAAGGATATAAATTGGAAGAATATGGACTTGTCACTCATAAAAATAGAATTTATGTTCCTAATGTAGCATATTTTAGGAGAATTGTTATGGATGAGATCCATCAAGCTCCATATTCTCGTCACCTAGGATGTCTGAAAACAATTACTACAGCTAGAAAGCAGTATTTTTGGACAGGAATGAAAAAAGACATCGTTGAGTATATTTCTAAGTGCATGAAATGTCAGCAGGTCAATGTTGAGCATCAACACCCACTAGGTTTGTCATAGCCTTTTCAAATTCCAGAATGGAAATGGGAATTTGTTTCCATGGATTTTATTACAGGGTTTCCAATGACCTGGACACAACATGATTACATCATGGATATGGTGGAAAATTTGACAAAGATAATACATTTTATACTAGTTAAGTCCAGATATAGGACAATTCCATTGCAAAAAACTTCATAAACAAGATTTTCAGATTGCATGGATTGCCTAAGGAAATAGTTTCTAACAGGGATCCCAAGTTTATTTCAAAATTTTGGAAGGGTTTATTTGCATCTTTGGGTAAAAAGTTGAACTTTAGAACTGCTTACCATCCTCAAACTGATGGTTAGACAGAGAGAGAGTGAATTAGGTGCTTGAAGACATGCTTTGCATGTATGTAATGGGAAAAACAACCAAGTGGGAGGATTGTTTTCACTTGGTAGAATTTGCATATAATAATCGACAGAAATCATCCCTGGGGATGAGTCCATATGAATCTTTGTATGGGATAAGGTGTAGGAGACTTGTGACTTGGGATAATACTGTGTACAAGATTGTGCTCAGTCAATATTTTTTCAAGGAAATGGAGCAAGAAGTTGCAAAGATTAGGAATAATATGAAAGTATCCTAGAAAATAAAAAAGATATGCAGGAAAGCATAGGGTGCAAAGATATTTCAGTGTTGGGGATCATGTTTACCTCAAAGTGAGGGCAATAAAGAGTTCCTTGAAACTTGGGATTTGTGCCAAGCTGTCACCTAGATACTATGGGCCAGTTTAAGTGCTTGAAATAATAGGGACAATTTCATATAGACTTGCATTGCCTGCTAGCAGTAGAGCTCATAATGTTTTTCATGTTTCTTTGCTTAAGAAATACGTACATGACTTTGACCATGTGATTTATTGGGATGTGATCCATGTGGAACCCAAAGGAGAATTTGAAACTAATCCAATGTGTATCCTTGATAGGAAGGTCACCATGATAAGGAATCGAGCCGTAGGACAAGTAAAGGTTCAATGGGAGCACTAAGGTCCTGAGGAGGATACTTGGGAGATTGAGGATGTCATGCGATTGGCACATCCATTTTTGCACTATTTTGCAGGACACTGAGGTGGTTCCATTGTAGCATTTTTGTTTAATTTTGTAAAGAACTAAATACAGTGATGTTGTAAGGGGGAGGGGAATGTAACACCCCATTTTTTACCCTATGGTATTGAAATTGTACATGATATATGTATTGCATTTGAATCATGCCAAGGATATCAAGGCCAAGGTCGTGCCATTGATTGATGCTTTGTGGATAGGTGATCAAGGTTGATACCTATAGTTTTGCTGCTAAGTCAAGAACAACATATTTTTAAACATCATGTAAATACACCATTTAATAAAATACCACAACTTGCTATGGGACTGCAACGTGAAAGAGATTGGGGCATGATTTCACAAGGGATAGGGTGGGGAGTTAGTTACAGTCATGATCCTTAGGGTGAGTCTAGATGTCAATGGGGGAACCCATGAAATCTAAGATACCTTTTTGTCCCCTACACTCTATCATAAATTTCTTCTAAAAGTTAGTTGAAGCAGTTAATGCATTGGGAAGAGCATGGCATGGAAGTTTGATTGATTGTCTTAGAAAGCCTACAATTTTGTAGTCTGAAAAGCCACGTTCTTACTTCTAAAGCAAGAAATCATGGGAATGCATGCTTTTTCTCTCATCCATGAGTCACTTTAAACATTGGGCCATTCATTTATTTCACGTTGTTTGTTGAGCCTCCTTGCAGAGTCATGTCCTATTGTGTGTTTTCAATGCTGATCATTCAATCCTGGTTGAGAAACTCATGGTATTGCTGTGTAAATCAATAGTGGATATCACTTGATTTTATGAGAGTGTAGTCCTCCATGATCTCTCGAGTGTAGTTTTTCAATGGTTCATTGTTTAGAACAGTTTGTCTTACTCTCATGAGCTGTGGGGAAGGTCTCGATTAGTAATCCTGTAGTGTGGTTTAGTCTTTGGAGTTGTTAAGGCCATCTACATTGTGTTACAGAGTGGTTTGCAAACCTAGATCTCTATGTTACAAAGTGAATTCTATGTTGATTTTTTTCCCTGTGTTTTATTATGATGTGTGGCTTCGTGTCGATATGAACTGTATGCAATAATTAGGAGTGGAAGATACATAGAATGTGCTCAATAAACCTAGTGTGGAACCTTACAATAAGATAGGAGTGGTTGGTGAATCTACTCTAAACATCCTGAAGAGAACTAGAATAGAAGGTGTAGCCTGAGGGACTGTGGAGCAAAGAAGAGGACACTTCCTTGTATTTGGTGTGCAGGAAACATAGATGCCAGGGCAGATAGATCTTACGAAGGTGTCCTTAGCTTTGTGGATGAGCTCACTAGCCTAGCAATTCTTCCTATCCACTTCCTTAGCAACCTGATAACCCAAGGGAGATTGGCTCAGATGGACAGCCTATGAAACCCAATTGTATATTGGCTTGGTTGGGCATCCTATGAAACCCAATTGGATCTTGGATTAGATGAGAATATTGTGAAACCCAACTAGTAGTTGGCTTCATTGTGTCTTTTTGTTCATTAGGCCATGTGTGTAATCCTTGGTTCGATAGCTTGTGAAACCTAATTGTGAAATATGGCTTGGTTGAGTAGCATGTGAAACCCATCTATTGGCTTGGATGGTCCTTAATGTAGACATTGGATTGACTTTTTATTGTATGTGAAACCCAATTTTTTGTTGGCTTGGCTATGTATCCTGTGAAACCCAGTAGTGTTTTGGATTGTTTCCTAGACAGTCTGATAAACCCAATCATGAGATGGCTTGGTTGTGTAGCATGTGAAACCCATCTATTGTCTTGATTGTGTGTTTTGATTTCTCACTATTTGTACATTTTCCGTTCCATAGTTCCTTATGCAAACCATATCTAGCTCGCAAGTGGCAATGGTGTTGAGATATTAATGAACACATTGGACTATGGTTGGGTGGAACGTTGCAGCGACATAACTAGTTGCGGGACATCTTAATCATCAAGATAAGTATATTTTTTATGCTTGTTTATGCCATGTATTTTCTTATGAGTTATTATGATCATGTTGAATGCTTAATTGATGGTTAAGTAGAAGTTTACTTATGTTATGTTTTCCTGCATTTTACTTATGTTTGGTATGTAGAACCTGATTTTATGCAACAACAGTCCTTGATGTTTTAGGCAGAGATTTGTTTTTACTTGATTTTGTTAATTTTTATCCTTTTTTTCTTTTAAAATATGATATTCTCTATCATAATTTTCAGTGCTTAGGATCAGATTTGTAGCTCCTTCTTGCAAACAGTAAATCCGCATGACAACTTAGAGCGTCTTCCACTTTATTTTCTTTTAGTTTTATATGTTTGATTTCGAAGTCATGTTTTCTTAAAAAGGATATCCATCTATTTTGTCTTGCATTCAAAATTTCTTGGTCAAATAAGTATTTAAGACTTATGTTATCTTACATAAGTAGAAATTTTCTTCCAAATTAGGTTATGCTACCACAATTTTAAGACGTTATTTATGGAAGCAAGTTCTAAATCATGTGTTTCATAGTTTTTCTCTTGTTCTTTTAATTTTTTTATTCATATGCCACAACAAAATTTTCTTGTAATAAACTCTTCCTATGTTAAATTTTTCATATGCTTAGCTAAGACATCAGTATTTCATTACATTTTCATAACAAAAGCATATAAACATGATCACTGAAAGATAGACAAGCACAACCATACAAAAGGAACACAAAGATTTATCCTGGGAAAACCCTAAAGGGAAAAACCCAGCAAAAGCTTCATCAATATAGATGCCCCAAAAATATAAAAGATAAAACTAGCAAGGAGATCAAAGCCTGATCCTCCTCCTTCTCTGACTACTTCTCTTCTCCACTAATGTGCTACACAAGTGAGAATGTGTGTTCCAAATGAGGAGCACCACACCTCTATTTATATTCATTTGTTCACTTTAATTAACTCATCCGACATGTAGGCTCGAGTTAATCATGTAGGCTCGAGTTACACATGTAGGATCAAGTAACCACACTGGGGTGCTAATGACCCACCTTTACAATTAGAGGGGACTACCTCATGAATCTTATTAGTTCTTTTGATTAGAAGCATCAGGGTAGAAAGATAATACAATTGGTTCTTCCGGTAGGACCATCGGGGACCACAAAAGATACATATAGACTATTCTTCGAAGTTACAATATTTCAACACTCCCCCTTAACGAGAAGGGTATTCTACAACAACAACAACAATAGTAGGAAATCACATCATCAACATCATCAGGGTAACACATCTATAAATCATTGGAAGCTTTTCAACATCATATAGTCTTCGTCTTCAATTTTCAACGAGAGCAACTCTTTGATCAGCATCAGCATCTTTTGACCTTTTGATCAGCAACATCTTCAACACTTTGACCTTTTGATCAGCAACACCTTCAGCAACATCTTCATCACTTTGACCTTTCGAACAGCAACATCTTTAGCAATTAGACCTTTCAATCAGCAGCAACATCTTCAGCACTTTGACCTTTTGATCAGCAACATTTTCAACGTTTTGACCTTTCGATCAGCAACAATATCTTCAGCATTTTGATCAGCAACATCTTCAGTACTTTGATCTTTTGATTAGCAACAACATATTCAACATTTCGATCAGCAGCATCTTCAGTACTTTGATCTTTCAATCAGTACATCATCATCGTCATACTTTGATCAGTACATCATCATCATCATACTCTGATCTTTCGATCAGTACATCATCATCATCACACTCTGATATTTCAATCAGTACATCGTAATCATCATCATACTCTGATCTTTCGATTAGTACATCATCATCATCATACACTGATCTTTCGATCAATACGTCATCATCATCATAAAAACATCATCATCATGAAAACATCATTATCATCAAAACATCAACATCATCAAAAAATCAACATGATCCTTCCTTTCAGAATTACGGGATTTAGGTCTTTACGAAGTTACCAATGATCCTTCCTTTCGGAATTACGGGATTTAGGTCTTTATGGAGTTACTAACGATCCTTCCTTTTGGAATTACGGGATTTAGGTTTTTACGGAGTTACTAACGATCCTTCCTTTTGAAATTACGGGATCAACACATTTGTGGAACTCAAAGAATCCTTCCTATTGGAATTATAAGATCAACACATCTGTGGAACTTAGACAATCCTTCCTATTGGAATTACGGGATCAATTCAATGATCCTTCCTTTCGGAATTATGGGATTTAGGTCTTTATGGAGTTACTAATGATCCTTCCTTTCAAAATTACGGGATCAACACAAATGTGGAACTCAAAAAATCCTTCCTATTGGAATTACGGGATCAACACATATATGGAACTTAGACAATCCTTCCTATTGGAATTACGGGATGAATTCAATGATCCTTCCTTTCGGAATTATGGGATTTAGGTCTTTACGGAGTTACTGACGATCCTTCCTTTCGAAATTACGGGATCAACACAGATGTGGAACTCATACAATCCTTCCTCTAGGAATTACGGGATCAACACACGTTCTCAAGTATCGAAGTCATCAGATCCATTCTGAACCGAAGCTCAAGGATGATACAATCCTACCACATTCACGGGGACTGAGATCTATGGATACATTTTGAATCGAGTTTCAGGGATGATGCAATACACCACTTTCACGGGGGTCAAGACCTCTGGATACATTTTTAACCAAGGTTCAGGGATGATGCAATCCACCACTTTCATGGGGGCCGAGACCCCTAGATACATTTTGAACAGAAGTTCAGGGATGATGCAATCCTACCACTTTCAAGGGGGACGAGACCTCCGGATACATTTTGAACCGAGTTTCAGGGATGATGCAATCCACCACTTTCACGGGGGCCAAGACCTCCGGATACATTTTGAACCAAAGTTCAGGGATGAAGCAATCCTACCACATTCACGGGGGCCGAGACCTCCGGATACATTTTGAACCGAAGTTCAGGGATGATGAAATCCCACCACATTCATGAGGGCCAAGACCTCCAGACACATTTTGAACCGAAGTTCAAGGATGATGCAATCCCACCACATTCATGAAGACCAAAGTCAACGGATCTATTTTGGACAGATGTCCTAGGATGATACAATCCCTCTTCATTCTCGAGGACCGAGGTCATCAGATCACTTTTGGACAGATGTCCTGGGATGTTACAATCCCTCTTCAACATCACTACTCCCCCTTTCGAGGAAGGTCTTTTCGAACAACACCAAGCTTGTCTCGAAAGTGTTCTAACTTTATCCAAGACAGAGGCTTCATCAATACATCATCATTCAAACCATCATCATCTACATCTTCAGTATGTGAATACTGAACTATCACCATATGTATCTCCAATATGTGAATACTGAAAACATCATCATCTATATCTTCAGTATAGAAATACTGAAAGCATCATCATCTCTATATTCATTATAGAAATATGGAATCATCATCATCTGTATCTACAGTATGTAAATACTGAAACATCATCTATATCTTTAGTATGGGAATACTGAAACATAATCATCTACATCTTATCTCGTATGTAGAAATACCGAATTTTTATGTGTTACAATCGAAACACAGGGTTCTCTATCATCATAAATCTAGTTATCACATAGAATCATTGTAGTATCCATCTTCAAGTCAAAGAGACCTGATATCAGCTTCCGAAGCCATATGACTTCACAACTTAGCAGAGAAATCTGCTATGTATTTTGCTTCAGCCGTGCTACAAGAAACACTAGACTGTTTCCTGCTAAACCATGAACTCATAGCAGACCCCAAACAAAAGCATCTACCTAATGTGTTTTTCCTGTCTAAGATACTTCCAGCCCAATGTGCATCTGTGTAGCCATACAATCTATACTCATGGCTACCATCATAGTATATACCAAAGTCTATAGTCCCTTTCAAATATCTCATCACATGTTTTGTGGTTACTAGGTGAACCCATCTTGGTTGAACAAGATATTGACTTAAGGTGTTCACAACAAAACCAATGTCCAGTCTAGAATTTGTTAAGTACATTAATGACCCAATGATCTGTCTGTAATGAGTCACATCCACTAACTCTGATGAGTCATCAGCTAACAGCTTCAGGTTGGAGTCCATGGGTGTGGCCATGACTTTGCATTCCAACATTTCAAATCTTTTCAAACTTTGCACTGCATGCTTTCCCTGATTGAGAAAGATTCCTTCATATTTCTAGACCTAGGAAATAAAGTATTAGACCAAGGTATAAATTCTTCAGCAGACTTCTTCTTGCATTCTACAATTTGTTTCTCATTCCCTGTCAGAAATAGGTCATCCACATATAATAATAGGATGCCAGGTTCATCTTCTACAACCTTGAGATAAAGGTTAGGATCGACTTTACTCTTGGAAAATCCCATGCTCATTAGGAAACTATCTATTCTTCCATACCAAGCTCTGGGAGCTTTCTTTAGGCCATAGAGGGCCTTCTTCAACTTCCATATGTGAATCCATCTGTCTTCAACTTCAAATCCTTGTGACTATTCGATGTAAAACTCTTCCTCAATCATACCATTAAGGAAGGCTTGTCTTTACTTCATCATGGAAGAAACTACCATGATAGTTCTAATGAAAGTATACCTTTCTTCTTGGAGTAAGTGTCTCTTCAGAATTAATTCCCTCTTTCTGAGAGAAGCCACAAGTCTTTCCTTACTTCTATCAGTAGCATATTTTATCTTACTGATCCATTTGGAAGATACCACATTCTTGCTTTCTAGTTTGAGTATTATATCCAAAACATCATTCTAGTATTATTTCATCATAACATCTTTCATGAGTTCATCTTGTTAGGTCATAAACATATCCTAGTCTTCTGCATTCAATCTTGAAGGTTGGAACCCACTTTACTCTTGGTAAAGTCTCGATCCATCAGGAAGCTGTCCATCATGTCGTACCATGTTGAACTCAGATATCTTCTATAGTCACTCCCCCTGAAGTGGAGTATCATCTTCCCTCTTCATTCTGTATAGGTGGTTCTATGCTTGACATATACTTGTCGATAGAGTACGTCATGTCATAGTCTATTCTTTCAAAGGAAACTCACGAACTTTGCTTTGTACACTTGTTCTTGTAGATCCATATGGAAGATACTACGTACTTCCCTTTATGTCTCGAAATCATATCGTATACATCATTCCCCATGATCAACTGTTATTCTTTGATCATAGCTTCTTTCATAGCATTATTTTCTTCATCTTGAGTTATATCTCATACCCATGGTGGTATTCATCCTTCGAGGTGGATCTACCACTCTCTGAAGCTCTTTCCTCCATCATGGTGTCTCTAACCCCGGGAGCTTCAGATTCATGTTCATTGGGGTAAATCTTGAATTGTCATCACTTGTTCTTCGGAACAAGTCTCATCCTTATTTTCTTGTAGGAGGTTGTACAGGACCTTTCCTACAATTCAAATGCACCAGTTACATGGTTAGAACTATAAAAAGTATGCATAATGACAAATTATTATGCATCATACAATTGTTTAGCCAATACAAAATTCATCCATGTCTCACAGAAACTTTCTAGATGTCTTCCATCTTTACCATGACATCATTGAGATTGTGCACTAATCCAATATGTCAGCAAATAGGTTTGATAAGTAGAAATGGAGAGTTATATAGCACCATGAGCTACTTACCCATCACAAGCATATTAGTAGTATACAATCATTAATGCAAACAATCTATCATGCATAATACATCAACTAATTATAATCAAATGCATAACAAAACAATATCATGCAAAGACAATTGAATACTTATCTTTTATTCGTTTCATGGGTAGACTCCTTCTTGATCCTTCTACTTCATCATCTTCTTCATTCATGACATCATCATTTCTTATCCAAATGATAAGATGGATAAGATGTTCTTCAAGAATTGAGTTCTTCACATTACTCATTGCTTGAGGGATCTTCTTTGAATGGTGAGAGCTTGATCTTAAATTGCTCCCACCTTCTTCTTCTCTTCTTATGAGTCAAGATTCTTCTTCTTCCCAGAGTCTGTTGAAAGTAATTACTTCCTTCTGGCACACATTCCTTGAATGAATGAATTCTATGATCCTGGGAGACCATTCAAGGTGGCTATCACCACTTCTACATTCTCGAATTCTTCTTCTACCACTTCAAGATGTTCTGCATTCTGGATCTTCACATTCTTCAACTGTTTTCTCAAATCCATCTTCTGATTAATGTTCTTATCTTCAAATATCTTGATCAAGGAATCAAACATCTTCGGTGTCTTTAGGGAAGACACTTGTGGTACAAGTTGATCCCTGATTGAATCAACAATGATCTTCTTGGCCTTGATCAAGTTCTTCTTGTGTAAGGCTTTGAGCCTCATCTCCTTCTAGAACTGGAACCTCTCTACTCATGAAGGTGTTCAATTCATTTTCATCGGAGAGATCAAATGCTTCCATGCTTGGAATTTTTCAGCTTCACCAAGCTTATCATCAAGCTGATGTGATATATCATTTTTAAATGAGAACCTCAAATGCAAATAATGAAGGATTAGATCTTACTGATTTGAGGTGTCCGTCCTGGTTTCAGAGATGGCTGATCTAGGGTCTACAACATAAACCTTAATTTTCAAAACTTGGGATATTTTAGATATGATTGGATATAAATATAGATCTCTTCAAATGGAGCTATCCAAAGTACTCCTTTTCTGAAAACAGTGGAGGGAAGCTCATAGAACAGGAAGCCCTAGTTTTCCAATTTCTTCTACAGAAATGCTGTCACTGTTTCTATGATATATCTGAAATTGCTACTCCTCTATGTTTGAAATTTCACAATGAGGTAACCTCACATGTCCCAGATCCAACACCATATGTTTCATCATAATTGGTTTCACCAATTGGGATTTATGATCATTTTCCAAAGGTGCCTTGTTACAGGACTGTTCTGAACAGGGAAGTTCTATGGATTTCCACGTGTCACTGTTTCATATTCTAAGTATACAGTTTGGGCCATGAAATGTACAGTCCATGCCATTTTTGGAACATATTCAATAATTCCTTTTTGACCTCTGTAGCCCAATATATTGCAATTCTCCCCAGGTGTCCTATTTATGGATGAATTCTGGAAGAGGCTGGAACCCTAACTTGGAGGGATCATATATCCTAGAATATAGAGAATATGAGGATAAATTTTGGACACAATGTGCATAAGGATTTTATCTTCAGTATTTGCAATTTTCATCTCCTGAACCTTCGCCAATATGAGGATATAGCGAATGTAACAAAACTTAGCATTTTTAGTATTTAGTGTTTTTCTAGCTCTGGGTCAAACTAGGGTTTGACTTTCCTGGAGTTTCACTCAACCAAAAATATTGATCCAGGTCTCTAAACTTCGATTTTGATGAGGAGAGCAATGTTATGTTGGGCTCACTCAAAAATTCTTCTTCTGGAAGAAGCCCTAATTTCCTGCACCGAAAACTGAAAATGCTCAAAATCGAATTCCCCTTCGACAAAAGGATGTGCCCTTCAATGGAGAGTCATCCTAGCCTTCTTTTGTTGATCGATTGTGGAGAGAGAACCAAAAATTAAGAATCCCTAGATTCTGTAGCTGCACGATGCCTTATTTCAGGGTCGATCTGATACCATGTTAAATTTTTCATATGCTTAGCTAAGACATCAGTATTTCATTACATTTTCATAACAAAAGCATATAAACAAGATCACTGAAAGATAGAGAAGCACAACCATACAAAAGGAACACAAATATTTATCCTGGGAAAACCCTAAAGGCAAAAACCCAGCAAAAACTTCCTCAATATAGATGCCCCAAAAAGATAAAAGATAAAACCAGCAAGGAGATCAAAGCCTGATCCTCCTCCTTTTCCAGCTACTTCTCTTCTCCACTAATGCGCTACACAAGTGAGAATGTGTGTTCCAAATGAGGAGCACCACACCTCTATTTATATTCATCCGTTCAATTTAATTAACTCATCCGACATGTAAGCTTGAGTTAATCATGTAGGCTCAAGTTACACATGTAGGCTCAAGTAACCACACTGGGGTGCTAATGACCCACCTTTACAATTAGAGGGGACTACCTCATGACTCTTATTAGTTCTTCTGATTAGAATCATCGGGGTACAAATATAATACAAGTGGTTCTCCCGGTAGGACCATCGAGGACCACAAAAGATACATATAGAATATTCTTCGAAGTTACAATATTTCAACATCCTCGCCCTTCTTGGCAAGCATCAGCACACATGACAAAATCCTTGAATGGATCAACAATGTTTAAGATCGAGGTGATAGATAATAGGTGTTTTAGTTTGTTAAATATTTCCATGTATTTTCAGTCCATTCAAAGGTTTTACCTTTATTTTGTAAGGAAGTTATGGGGTAAGAAATATTAGAGAAGCCTTCTATGAACTTCCGGTAGTATCCGATAATCCCCATAAATGATATGATTTCAGATACATTCCTAAGAACTGACTGTTCTATGATGGCCTTTATTTTGTCTGGATCGATTGAGATTCCATCCTTAGACACTACGTGTCCGAGGTACTAAATCTTATATTTAAAGAAATCACATTTACTAATTTTTTTGTAAATTTTTTGTTCTTTTAGTAATTGCAAAACTATACTTAAACTTTCTTCATGTTCTTGTTCATTTTTAGAGTAGATTAGCATGTCGTCGATGAAGACAACCACAAAATTATCTAGGTAGTTTCTTAAGATGATGTTCATTAAACATATAAATGTTGTAGGTGTGTTTTTCAACCCAAAAGGAATTACAACAATCTCATAGTGATCACAGTGGGTCATGAATGTTGTTTTAAAGATATCCTCAAGTTTTATTCATACTTAATGATAACCTCGCCTTCATTCTATCTTTGAAAAGATAGTTCCCCCCTAGAATTTATCGAATAGATCATCTATATTCGGGAGTGGGTATCGGTTCTTAATAGTAATATTACTTAACTGTTGGTAATCTATGCATGATATTAATGCTCCAACTTTCTTTTTCACAAATAACACCGATGCTCCCCACAGAGAGACACTAGGTCAAATGTATTTTTTATCAACTAGTTCATGTAGTTGTGAGTTTAGTTCTTTAATTTGTATTATATTCATTCTTTACATAGTGTTTCATGCAAGTACCGCTCTAGGTATCAGATTTATCATGAGGTAAATCTCCCTTTTCGGAGGAACGTTGGGAATTTCTTCTCAAAAGATGTCTTCAAACTCCTTCAATACTAGTATGTCTTATATTTTAAGTTTGTTATCATTTTCTTTATCATTCATTATGTAGACTGTGAACAATGTACATCCTTTTATTACTGATCTTTCGATTTGCAACATAGATATTTCTCTTTCGCTCACTTTCCTAGGGATTCCTCTGAGTTTTATATTATCTCCGTTATTGTCAGTATAGGTAAAAGTTTTATTAAAACAATTTAAAACCACTTTATGTTCCTCCATTCAATCCATTCCTATTAATAAATCATAGGATCCTAATGGTGGAATGTTTACATTAACATGCTTACAAAAATCATTCATCATCAATTTACAATTTCTAACATGACTAGTAACATTATTTTTTCTACCTCTCGCTAACTGTACTAGCCACAATTTAGCAAGCTTCTTCACGTACTAATTTGCGTAATTCAACTATTCTAGGTGATATATAGCTCAGGATTGCACCTGGTTCAATTAAAATAGATCTAGGTTTGTTGTTTATCACACCTTCAGTTTCGATGATAGAAGTCTGGTTGTCTGCTTACCGATTTTCCAATGCAGCGCATATTCTGGGCATGCTCCTTGCCATGTCCCCAACTGTAACTGCTTCTTGGATAGAATGAACAATATAATTATTTTTTCTTATTGGTAAATCTTTGAATTAGGATGGTCCTCCACACTCGCAAAATTTTAAGGGCTATTTTGTGATTGAATCTTATTAAAGAGAGTTGAAGGTTATTTTACTACAGAAATTTGGGGTTTAAATCCTTGGTAGTTATTACCCTGATATCCCCTATAGTTATTTCCTGTGTTTTTATGGAACTTATTATGCTTCCTTATAGCATAAAAATTATTTGGCCCTTTATTTTTCCAAGGTGGAATACTTTCCCTTTTATTCTTGTTTTGGTCATAACCAAATTTTTCCTTCCTCGTCGCTTCCTCTAGTATCATCAGATTGTCATAATCAATCTATTCTTTGAACATGATGAGGAAACAACTAAGGAAGTGTTTTAGTTTAGGTTTATCATCAATTATATAAGGAACTTAAAAAACTTAATGGAGAGTTCTTTCATCATCATTTTTCCTAGCCTTAGTTCATAAAATTATTTTTCCTTTTCTTCATAATATTGTTCTAATAAGTACTTACATATATCTATTTTATCCTTTTAAGATTTTTTATGTCTTTCCACCATATATATCATTTTCTAGTCTTTCCACCATATATATCATTTTTTAGGTCTTTCCACCATATGGACTGTGGATTGTGGGTTGTACTTTAAACTTTTAGAAAAAAATCCCTGTGCAATTAACCTTTCTCAATGCAGATTGTGGATTGCAAATTTATATAAAATCCAGTTGTTTAGTTGATAAGGTAACGACTGATAGGATATTTGTAGATGTGTAATTGGTTAGTTGAATAAGTTATAATTTTTTAAATTGATTGCCCAATATCCTGATATGAAAGAGTATCGATTGTACAAATTAACTAGATATATCCCACAATACATTATGAGATTGATTTAATAGGAATAATTTAGTGAATGAGTACTGGATGCGAAACCATAACAGTTCAACAACATCCATATATACCTGATTATGCTCAGAACGAATTACTAATTAATACAGTAATAACATTACTAGCAATCTTTAATGTGGGTATTGATTCATGATCTTAGATGCATTAAGAAATGATCTGACATTGTACATATCTAATATACTACAAAAAACATGTATGGTTAAACATTGCTTCTAGACGTATAACTACGATTCAACATTAAAATAGACATTCTATTGTAACTAAAATCAATCATAAGAAACAAAATAATAACATGGCACCAACACTCGAAATTTTTTTTTGGAGAAGTTGTTCCTCCCAATTAACTCCCAGAGCACCCAAGCTACTTACTCCAGAACCCCCGAGCCCATTTGGTGAACCACAAGAGAAAAATATTTTAATGCGTCATCGCTTTCATTTCACATATGTTAATCCAGATCTAATGCTAGCCTCCAACAACTCATCAGAATACTAATATATAGTATTTTTCCTAGGATTTGGTCATTTATGAGCCGCCATCTCTTTAGCACTTAGCTAGGATTTATTACCTAATTTTTGTGGATGATCCCTCCTACATCTTGATTTCTCACTCAATGGTTTCTAGCACTTGTATTTTTCCTGTTGTGGGTCAACAAACACTCTTCAATAGCTATCTCCACTTTTGTCCCCCTCAGCATATTTTATTATTATTTTTTTATTACAAAATATTTTATTCTTGACTTTTCTATCAAAAATAATAAAATAATCAATATGGTATTTATCTAGCATAATTAATAATAGTTATTAATTCATGGGGTATTACAAGAATCATCATCTTGTGCCACTATCACAAAAAATGGCAAACCACCTAATCCACATATGTCTGTACACTAAAGAGTCAACATAATACAATAAAGGGAAAATAATCCTCTTTTCACAAGAAGTTGAGTGCACCAGCATCACAATGGGAAGATAGAGGAACCTAACATCACTCACCTAAAAATCAGACGAATGGATGACCGCATCACTGATCTATATCTCTGAGAGTAAGCTAGATGACTCTCTACTGTAACACCATCTAGGACATTAGGGAACTAGGGTAAATCCTTCCCTCTCCTAGATATACCATTTATGAAATAAATATTGTCCTCAATGGGCTAGAACAATTGACCACAACCAACATGGATTGCCTACCTATAGTTATCCCAACATTGGATCAACTCACATAATAATGCACTATTTCCCGTAAGGGATGTAACCTCCTCATAAAACTTCATGATGACAACAATCCTCAAGATCTCTTTGGTATGAGCACTAATGCTTCGAGGCTACAAATCCCTCTCCCTGTCACTAGCCTCCCAAGGTTAGACCATGGTATAATGGTCAAGAGGCACGCGCTCATATTGATCAGCATGTCACTGCTCGTGTCTTTGTATTACATATTCCATACAATTAAAATAGTATTTAGTAACAAAAACAATTTTATTTTGATAAAAAATAAAAAATTACAATCGGTAGACAAAAATAATAGAAGTGCACAGTAAGCAGTGCCTTGTCTTCAAACTTGCATCACCTACAGTGATTTCCTACAATAATACTACATTGATGATATATTTAGCATTATTAAAATTAATCAAAGTGGTGCATCAAATATCCGATGCACCGCTACAATTTGTAAGATGGACACAACGATGTGCATAAATCATATTTACACACCGGTGCATCTCAAATTAATAAAAGCATCGATAACTATTTACAATAAATTTAAATCACGTGCGCCTATTTCATGTTAGAGCACCGTCACCGGTACACTGGTGTGGAATGGGTGTATGGTCATTAAATTTGTCTAAAATAGTTAAGGAATATGTTTTCAGTGCATTCAGTGCAAGTAAACACAAGTCAATGATGCATTTAGTTCAACCAAATGCACCGTTTATGAAATTTTTTTATTTAAATTAAAAAAAAAACATGGCATTCTTAAGAAAGTTACGAGCAACAAAAATGGTGTGCTCCATTTCTATAGACACCATGTATCATTACCTTGTTTATTCATAGAAAACAAATCAGTTCAAAAAATATCTGATAAAACCTTTGCTCGCTCACCTGCTCGAGTAACCTTCGCTATAAACAGATTGTTTGGCCTTTTTTATTCAGATTCTGTCTTTTTTAATGGGATTTTGCTATAACTGTTAGCATTTTCCTTGTAGTGTATAGTACATATGGTTTGACTAGAAATAGATTTAGTGGCCTTAGAGGGAAGGGCATTACAATCATTTTTTATTCATTTGTAATTGTGCCACTAAGTATAATAGTCATTTTATTTAGCCATTTTTAGTTGTATTTCTCTAATTTAGTTATTTTTAATTGAAAATCAATCCCACAACTAATGTTTTTAGTCAAGTAGTCATTTAACTCACATTTTAAATTAGTGGATAGTGGTGGTGGTGGCAGTGCTAAAAGTGTTGGTTAAAGTCTATCATATCTTAGGAGAATTACTTGATTGCTATAAAATTTTACTTTAATTCATAAATAGTTCAAAAATAAGCATTCCTAGAAAATTTTAGGGATGTTCATATTGTAGCAAAGATTAGGAAATTGCGATATAATGTGGGTATATGCATGAATTTCATCCTCAACTCATGTAGTCTAACATAGATGGCAAGTCCTATCCATGCACAAAGTTTAGGAATTGTATAAGGATTTGTTTTAGTATGAAGCTCATGAGAGTTCATTCTTATTTTAGAAATATTAGTTTCTTCTTCAACTAATTAACATAATCTTTTTCTGCTCATTTTCTTTTTAAATATAAATATGATAATATTTTTCATGTTATTTATATATTGTAAAATGACATTATCATCAAATTTTCTTAAAAAATAATGCATAGAATAGGATAGATTTCAAACTCTTTAGCTTGAATATATATATATATATATATATATATATATATATATATATAGGTTTAAAAAGTTAAATTTGAAGGTTTAAAAATAATTTTTTGAACAAAGAAAATAGATCAACCTTCCGAAACTAACTTTTATTTCTAAATATATTTGATTATTCTCATTACTCATTTGTAAACCAGATTATGATAATAAGTTTTACCACTTACAAAAAAAAATACAAACTCTTAATTAAATATATCATTTAATTCAACTAAAAAAGTAAATCTAAATCACAATATATTAAATAAGATGCTTATGAATTGAAAGGGTTTCATCTGAAAGCGAGAATTTAAAAGTCTCCCATCTATATACATTTAATCCTTTTCTCTTTAGTAAACAGTTTTTTCAGACTCGCAAGAAAAAACCAAAAATGTTGTGCCTTCTTCCTGAAATGACGAGGGCGTGTGGAGAGTGACGTTCTAACCTGTACACTACAGTAACGAGAGATTCCTCTGATTCAACTTACACGTTTCGGATCCTCCGTAATGGGAGGGAGAACGGTGGTTGTGCTTCCTTTCTCTCTCATTAGAATGGCAGGTGAGNTACACTACAGTAACGAGAGATTCCTCTGATTCAACTTACACGTTTCGGATCCTCCGTAATGGGAGGGAGAACGGTGGTTGTGCTTCCTTTCTCTCTCATTAGAATGGCAGGGGAGTATCCTTTAACAAATTATCATTCAATTTCCTCTCATCCGCTGTCTCCGGGTTCTCGCTAGAGATGCCTAGGTTTCAGAAATTATTGAAATTTTCACGTTTTTCGCTTGAATTTCCGGGACACCGAGATCTCAGCGATTGCAAAAGTCATCCGTGCATCTGGATATTATGTTTTTTGTTTTCTTTATGCGCCATTGCCAATGGTATCATTCTATCATTGTAGCGTAGATCGAATTATTGACCTAATGATTTATAAAACATTTGTCGTTTTCGATATGATCTTTCTATTCAAGATATAAATCTTAAAACGATGCTTTTGGCTTTTTCTGCGTACTCTGTGGAAAGGAACATCGGTGCAAGTCACCGCATTTGACAAAACGTCTGCTCCACGAAATCTGATAGGCATTCGATTTGCGCGATCATAACAAAACATGATTTTACGAAGAAAACAAATTATTGGTTTGGTCAGGGCAAGCAGTGAGATCTGTGCAGGCTAAAATCAGAAAGTAGACTCTTCGTGTGGTCCGATGATCATGGTCCCAATTTGATCCTGGAGAAGGTACTGGTTAATCTTTTTATATATACTCATCGGCCTTATAAAAGAGAAACAACGATGCCAGCAACGCGGCTGTTCCCAGCGTAGATGGGATCGTCAGCTGTGGAGTTAGCCTTTAAAATTCTAGAAAGATGATTCCACGTTTATAATCTTGCTCGAAGCAACGATGTAATGGTGATGCTATTACGGTGGGTTTGATAACAAGAATACCGAACATGGGCAGATCTCCTTGCGCTACAAAAGAAGGGCTTAGCCGTGGTGCCTGGACTGCAATGGAAGATAGGATTCTCTCTGAATATATTCGAATTTATGGGGTTAGTGGATGGGTAAATATCCCCAAAAGAGCAGGTGAATGTGCAATTTGTAATACAAACGTAATGCGTATTGAGATGCAGCTACTTTGGCCGAGAGATTAATGCATTTGAACGAGCTATCGTCTCCAGAGTGCAATCCCCATTCTCCGTCGGACTGTTTAAGAGATTTTGCATCAAAAGAGTTCTACATTGTCTAAATTTGCGCTAACCACCATCATATTACACGCCGGAGCGACTTTCAATCTCAAGCTTTCACCCAACCTTTTTCAATTCAGTTGCTCAAAGCTATGCTTAAATTATTACCGTTCATCTTAATTGCTTTGCTTAAATTATTACTATAAAAACTTTATCGCTTTGATTACTTATTGTATGTGTTCAATAAATTTTCAGGAATGCTGTCTGAACACACTCTATATATCCGTATGTATCATTGTCAAACTGTACCAAACGTTTTTCTCCAATCCAATGGCACTCAAAGCTTTGCTTAAATTATTACCATTAACTTTAATAACTTTGCTTAACTACTCAATATAAACCATAATAAACTTTATTATTAGCATTAGCCTTAATCGTTTTTGTGTGGAATGCTCACGATTCCTATACTTCGTCTTTGCTGATGACTTGATGACAGCAATGTAAGAGAGCAAAAGAATCATGCGCGGTCGGAAGTATAATAAAATATTTCTAGAGCAGTGTTATAAAACTATTGTTCGTTTTGCGAGTCACATCGTTACCATATTATTTCAACGGACTTGAGTTTGTTATACGAAATGGGAACTAAAGTGAGATTGTTAGGTATATTAATATTATCTTTCTATCCTTCGAATGTGTCTCAAGATAGTTCCATTGATTTGTTTTTAAATATCATATTCAATGGTTACAAATTATATATAAAAAATTTATTGGTTAGTACACCAATTATATATAAAAAGTTAATGTATTAGTTAGTACACCAATTATATATAAAAAAGAATTTATTGGTTAGTACTAGTTGTTTATGGAAAAAGTAATTACTCGTAGAAGCGGTACTCTGCGAGAGTGTATTATTAGTTCAGTCTGTCATTCAGCTTGACAAGAGTGAAGTGTTCACCATTTTGCAATGTAAATTACTAGAATTAAATATCTGAACTTAAGTTTTAGGTAGATAGTTATTAGACTCTTTAATGCTAACCGAGTAGATTCAGCGAGAAGCAATTTTAGTTTGGTTATTTAAGAATTCCGAGAGAACTCTGAGCAAAGAGTGAAGAAGATAATGTTTGTTTGAAGATGTCGAGAGCCGAAACTCTATAAAAGGTTAAACATATATGTAAATTTCAAGTTTGAATTTTCGGCAATATAGTTCTTTGTTATGTCCCAACAAGTTATATAAATTAAATAGTTTATGGTTGAAATGCATCACTTTGCCGACATTTTCTCCATAATTACTTGAGTAGATGTTGTTTACATTTATGGTTTGAGTGAAAGATCAAAGAATCCATTAACATTTCACCTACTAAAAGTTCCAGGTTTAACGACAAAGTGGTCGACACAGGTCTCCTTAATGTTTGGTTATATGATTATGTGGAATTGTTGATTGTGTTGGTTTTTACTTCATATTACTCGTCGGCGAAAAACATTTGAAATTTCTTAAGTCTTTTAGAATAAGAAATATATTTGTAAATTTCAACTAAAAACAAACTAGTCTAGCAAGTGAGTCAAAATAAAACTTTCAAGTTTAACTTGTCGAAGTTGTAAAACCGACAAGTGGTCGAAGTAAACTTGTCTAAGTTGTAAAAATGACAAGTGGTTTTATGTCGAAGTGAAGTGATTCCCTAAAATGGACAAGTAAGAACTTGTCAAGGTAAAAGAGTTGGGTGGGAAAGTATGACAATATTGGTAGACCGATAAGTGGTCGAAGTAAACTTGTCTAAGTTGTAAAAACGACAAGTGGTTTTATGTGGAAGTGAAGTGAGTCCTTAAAATGGACAAGTAAGAACTTGTCAAGGTAAAAGAGTCGGGTGGGAAAGTCTGACCATATTGGTAGACTTGTCCAGTAGAAGTTACAGAAGTAAAAAGAAAACGAAGGTTGAGGTGAATTTTTTTTATAAATGTGCGGTAACTCAATTTTATCCATCTCACGTTTTGCTAATTGGTATAAGAGGAAGGTTTAGGAAAGAAATCTTGTCTTAAAAGTGGAAAAGTGATTTTTAAGGAAAATAAAAAATAAAAAATGGCTTCTAGCTCTCGGTCAAACCTGTAGAGTTTGCAAACCCCAATTTTTATAGGAAAGAATTATGAATATTGGTCTCTAACAATGAAGGCTTTTTCCAAAGGGTAAGATGTTTAGGAAATTGTCCAGCATGGTTATGCAGAGCCAACAGATCAAGTGACATATAACAATCTCACACAAGCTAAGAAATATTCCATGAGGGAACAAAGGAAGAAAGATGGAAAGGCTATGTTATACATACATCAAGCCATGCATGAAATCATACTCCCAAGAGTAGCAGCAACAATTGATGCTAAGCAGGAATGGGACAAATTGGATACTGCATATCAAGGCTTGGACAAGGTAAACTGTAACATCCCTCTTGTATGCCCTAAAATATCTTGTAATTATGAATGTTGTTGTACCTTTTCTATTGAGGAGCTCAACACCAAGGCCCCACCAGAAAGACCTTGCAATTATATTGAGTGGTTTCCTAATGGATAGACTTAGGTAAATTAAAGACATTAACACAATATGAGATCGGAAACTAAAGTCCACTACAACAAAAAGTGAATGGTTAGGGAGACAAAATATCCCCCCTGAGTACGCAACGGAAGGAGAAAAGCGTAAGTGTAAAATCCTAGTCTCCTACAAAAAGTTTTTTTGGTGAAAGTTAATAACGCAAGGGTGATGCAAATCGTGTGTGTGACTTGAATGAGGATGATGGACAAATTCCACTAAGCGATCGAAAAAAGGTTATTTGGGCCTCAAGAACACAGAATAAAACGAAAAGAGAATGATATATATATATATATATATATATATATATATATATATATAGGGGATATAACTATCTGTTTATGAGTTATCTCATGAGAACACGGGAATTATAAATATGTATGCTCTTATAAATATAGTTACAACAACATGATAAGCAGTGACATGTAATTCCACTTGGAGCAAAAGAATTACAATAAAATGATAATAAGTATAATAATAGGGTTTTGTAACATGCATAAAATCAAGTTGACTCGGGATTTCCTTCCATTAATGAGTAATTGAAGGCTGTGATTTTTCTTGAGGAAATTACGGGGATTATTCCCGTAACAAGATGATAATGCAAGAATGTCTTAAGAAAATTTATAGACATAGGAAGGGCAGTCATGCCACTTAGATCTTGGACAATGAAGAGGGAGGAGGTAGATTTATTATTTCCAATGGTTATCAAACATTGGAGAAAGCAATCTCTGCCTTAAAAGATGGATCCTTGGGCCTTCTTGGGGGAGAAGAAAGGAAGAAAGACTCTTGGGGGAAGAAAGGGGGAAATGATTCTCTGAGTTTTGTGGGGAAGTCCAAAGAATTCTAGTTTTGTTTTAGTTGGACGCTTCCATCAAGAGGGTGAGAAAGAAGGAATTGTCCCCTTGATTATCCGGATGATCTTTCGATTTCCCTAGTACGAAGGGATCTTTGCTTGCGATGCTTACAATGAAAAGGATGCGACCTGATACAACACTCTCAAGTTCTTCGAAAAGATCGATTGGGATTTTTGGGAAAGAGTTCCAGGTTCTACTTGGAAGGATTTCTTCGTGTTGATTTGGCATTGTTCAAAGGTAGCAACATTGAAAGGTATGTATACTTTGATACAAAGAGGAGGCTATATGTTAGATCTAAGCGTTTAAACTATTCATATATATTTATATTGATGTGATGTAAGTCTTGAGTATCAGATCTATCATGATTCGTCCTCGTATGAATATCCACGGTCAAATATATATGTATATTGTGCATGTCTGCATTAGTGCGTAATCGCCAAAAACCTCGAGATGAGAATCTTTTTATAAGTCTGGTCCATCTTATGGAATCACTATAAGAACAAGATCGATATGAACTATTGTCTTGTGTTGTCTTTTGTTGTGAGTCGATCCATTTTGTGAAATCGTTGTAAGTTAATAGAACTAGATCCATTTTGAACCATTGTTTTATTATGAGCTGATCCATTTTTGGTAATGTCGTAGATTGATAGAACCCGATTAGTATGAGTTCTTTATTATGCTGTGAGACGACGCATCTAAGGGAACACTGAAGATTGACAGAACCTGTTCCTTATGAGTTCCTTATCTTATTCTATGAGCCGATCCATCTAGTGAAAATGTTTTATATTAATAAGACCAAATCTCTTTTTCCCCTTTAGTTGAAATGTGTGGAATCAAATGAAAGAGGATTAGGATCCATACTTGTGGATCCTCTAGGATTGTCGGAAACTTGTTGCAGTTTTTTTTGTTTGCTCTAAATTCTAAAATCACTTACAGAGTTATGTGTTGGATATAAGATCCTTATATCTACCTTCCTTTAAATATAAAATGTGAATCGTCCCTCCTACTTTGCTTAAGACTTGGTAGTCTTCAAAAATTAGGGGAGGTAATCCTTCATATATTGTTTGATGATTAAGCGATCTTGTTTCTTGGCTTCATATCTTTAGATCTCGATTCTTTTAGGATGTGTAAAAATGGTGATTTTTCCCACTGTTTTATCTAATTTTCCTTCACTAATTGAATGGGGATGAATATAGGCAATCTTCCCTTTATTTTAATTATTTTCTTTTAATGGATGACTCGGTACGAACATAAGCAATTCGCCGAGCTAAAACCGAAAACAAAAACCAATCCAAGTTCAGAAATCGACGAGCACCAAACTATAGCACGTTTAGCTTTATCGTGAGTTACTTCCTTGGAGCACTTAGTCTTCTCTACATACATGACTCAATACATGCTTGAGTCGAATGCATATGACTCGGGTTGTCTTAATGTAAGACCACGCATTGTATAATTTAAGACCGTGCTTTGAAAAAGATTTTAGTAGAGTTTTGGTGTGAAGCTCATTATATTTTTAAGAAGGGAAAAGTGTAATGGATGGTTTATGTTACATTATCCTTGATCTTTGTAGTTAAGGAAACCATTTAAGGAAGTCCGATTGTGGCTAAAAACTCAAGAGATATTTGTCTTTGCAAAATGAATTCAGACATCCTTATATTACAAAGTTACAATATAATATAACTATATATCGATATAGGTATATATATCAATAATGATTTAAAAGGTGGGGCACGCTTACTCACATCATTCAAGAATTACTTTTAGGGTTGATGGGTTTGGGATTCGTGATGTAAAGGTTATGCCGATTACATGTATTTAGTAGTTCAAAATTATTACTTGTATTTAGCCTTATGAATTTACCTTATGCTCAGGGAAATTATATTACCTTCTTGTGTATGTTGTGAGATTTACTTAATGGTTGCTATTTTGAGATAGTGAATAAGAGTAAACTGGTTCAGTAGAAAGTTGGAAAATGACGAGGAGGGATTTTATACCTTGTAATTTAAATTTGCATAAGATTTCGGTTAGAGTTGGATAGCGGTAGGGAGTGGCTTAGAGATACTCTCGAGATTGATCCCATGAGAATAATGTATGGCAACAAGAATGTTGCGGAATGTAATTCTTATTTGAATAAATAATACATGATATGACGGTTTGGTGGATGTAACCCACGGATTGGGTGAACCACGTACATTGGTCTTGCTCTTTGTGTTCTTGATGTATTTTATCCTATGAGTTCTTGATGGATTTCTCTTATGTTCTCTTGATGGATCTTCATGAACTCTTGGTGTATTTAACTCATGTCCTGATGATAATGATGGAGAAAATTGTCGAATAATGAGTCCAAAGAAAGATGGTTTATTTGATGTTTATGAAATGTTGGATAGATGAAAGCAGATTAAAAGATAGAGTTATTTTTGTAAGAAATATCATGGCAAAAGGTATGACAAAAATTCTAAGTAATTCTCTCATCTTGTTGTAAAAGTTATGTTTATGTTTACACATTCAAGAAAATGGGAGGTTGGGCTATAAAGTTAATTGATACAATTAAGGAATAATTGTCATCATTTTCCTAGAATTGCCTCTAGGGATATACATGTTAGATTTATATTAACCAAATACCTTTTGAAACATAGGGCACCAAAGGA
>LPNX010895797.1:5057-16627 GCA_001517045.1 Pseudotsuga menziesii | reverse complement strand
TATAAGTATTTGGAAGTCATGTGGTTACTTTGCTTTATAAAGGGGACTGATGTTGCTGGAATCTATGCTTCTTGTGAATAGGTTTTGAAAGTCAACTAGTGGTTTAGATTTCACAAAGAGCAAGGTGTGGAATAACTTAAAGGTGTACCCTGCAAAGTATTTTCATCCACGCATGTATTGAGGACATACAACCATAGAGCTGGTGCACAAGTGTTGTTTTATGCATCATTTCCTTCGAAGCAGCAAGAAAGACGCATGTTGAAAGTGTGCTTAAAGATGACAATTGCCATTTTTTTTTACTGCAAATAATTGGTCCCTAAATAATTTTTTTTCCATGTTGTATGTCTAAACTAAGCGCTATGAAGAGTTTTAACCTTTTCCAATCAGGTAAGACCTTTCAGTCAGGACCTCACTATCCTTCAGGACCAACCCTTTTAAATTTTAACTCAAGGTTGACCTTTGGCTTACAGGAACTTTCATGATCCCTTCTATATAGTTCTGAAATCTGCTAGTTTTTCCATTGCTAGATGCATGTAAAACCTTTAATACACATATGGAAAAAGCTACAAATTAATAGCCATGTACTGAACTCCATTAGGATGGGGCACTGTATTATGAGACTCACCTTCAGCAGACCCATATTCATGCTCTCATTACATTGTATTTACTATTTTATGTGAAGATTGAAGTTGCTGTATTTCAGCTGCTATATTCTTTGGAGATTTATCAGAAAGAGTTTGTGTGTGTTTGGGTTGCATTTTCCTCACCTTTCATGTCTCTATTCCTGATTATCTATAGGTTTTTCTCTTCAGTTTTTTTTTACTTGTAGCATTGTTTATAAAATTGGAAAATATGGTTGGAACAACAATTCCAATGACTTATTGAGTGGATAGTTTTTTTGTTTATGTAGCTTAAAATCCACAAAACTTGATCACTAACATACACTATGAGTATACCTATGCATAGGCAGAGCCATACTCATGAATTTAATTTTGAGGGCAGTATTGAGAAAACCATCTTGGGATTCTCACAAGTCAGAGTTATCAAATCATCAGACATTAGCAGCAAAGAAGAAACATGTGAGCCGCTTAGATGGTAATGGTTCAGACTCTCTCTTGATGAAACTTTAATATATATAACATTGAATTTTAGGCTTGTTATTTGTACATATTAATCTTTGTATATTACAAAGATATTTTGACTCTTATTCACATGGCAATGAAGAAATGTAATTCAAAGCTAAGGCATAGGAGAAATGGTGTTCTGAACCTATTGTTTCCTGTGATGAATATTATCGGTTATTGTTTTATAAAATTTTTAACATGTGGGTATTCATGGCTTGCAGAAGGTTACTGAAATTACAAAATGGTCCCAACAAGAGTATAATGTTTCCTCCAAGGGTACTAATAGGCAGATAGGACTAAATAACACTCAATATGCCCACATATCCAACTTACCACTAAGTGTTGTTGGGTAGAATTGGAATGTCCCTATCTAAGGGTGCATGAGTGAGGAAGTTTGCTAATAGTATTTGAAAATGATAGAGGAACGAAATTCAAATAGTTTTATGTGCTAACATTGTAGGATTTTTCCAAGAACAATATCAACCGAAATGGACTAGTAGTAAAAATATTCACTCGCCTAATAATGAAGCTAAGAATGAGTGTTGTTTTACTTGACTTATTATAATCTGTCGGATTTCAAGGGTTGTATGAACCAAGTATTTAACACGGATTACGTTGTTTTTTTACTAACATTCCAGTATTTCTCCGAGGGTTATGAACAATGTCACGATAAAACATACATTATGAAAAAAAAACCCGTTCCACTCAATTTCCCAAAATTGAGTAAAGAAGGTATTTTCGAGGATTGCATAAATCCTAAATGATGATAGAGGTAAAATCATTATGACGTATGTAATGTTGATAAGATTGGTGAAATTAGTGCTTAGAGATAGATGTTAATTAAATTAATTAGACATGAAGCCTATTCATGAATCAGAAAAATGACAGTGAAGTCATGTTAAGCACCATGGTGGTGTGTGTCATAAATAGTCAAAGGTATGAAATATCATGGCAAAAGGTATGACAAAATTTCTGAGTAAATCTCTCATCTTGTTGTAAAATTTATGTTTATGTTTACACATTAAAAATGGGAGGTTGGGCTATAAAGTTAATTTATGCAATTAAGGAATACTTGTCATCATTTTCCTAGAATTGCCTCTAGGGATATACATGTTAGACTCATATTAACAAAAGACCTTTTGAGACATAGGCCACCAAAGGAAGAAGTAAGGAAACTTTGGATTTCTTAAGAAAATAAAATGCTTCCATGCTAGCAATGAATGTTAAAGTCTATTCAAAGGAAATATATATATATATATATATATATATATATATGTATGTATGTATGTATGTATGTATGTATGTAGTTTTGGTGGTAAGACAAGCACAACATATTTTTAAACATCATGTAAATACATCATTTAATAAAATACCACAACTAGCTATTGCATAGCAACGTGAAAGAGATCAGGGCATGATTTCACAAGGGATAGGGTGGGGAGTTAGTTGCAGTCGTGATCCTTAGGGTGAGTCCAGATGTTAATGGGGGAACCCATGAAACCTAAGCTACCTTTCTGTCCCCTGCACTCTATCATAAATTTATTCTAGAAGTTAGTTGAAGTAGTTAATGCATTGGGAAGAGCATGGCATGGAAGTTTCATTGCTTGTCTAAGAAAGCCTACAAGTCTGTAGTCTAGGAAGCCACGTTCTTACTTCTAAAGCAAGAAATCATGGGAATGCATTCTTTTTCCCTCATCGATGAGTCACGCTAAACATTGGGTCATTCATTTATTTCTCATTGTTCGTTGAGCCTCCTTGCAGAGTCATGTCCTGTTGTCTGTTTTCCATGCTGGTCATTCAATCCTGGTTGAGAAAGTCATGGTATTGCTGCGTAAATTGATAGTGGATACCATTTGATTTTATGAGAGTGTATTCCTCCATGGTCTCTCGAGTGTAGTTTTTCAGTAGTTCATTCTTTAACACAGTTTTTCTTACTCTCATGAGTTGTGTGGAAGGTCTTAGTTAGTAATTGTGTAGTGTGGTTTAGTGTTTGGAGTTGTTAAGGCCATCTACATTGTGTTACAGAGTGGTTTGCAAACCTATTTCTCTATGTTACAAAGTGAAGTTTGTGTTGATTTTTTTCCCTGTTTTTTATTGTGATGTGTGGCCTCGTGTCGATATGAACTGTATGCAATACTTAGGAGTGGAAGATACGTAGCATGTGCTCGATAAAACTAGTGTCTAACCTTAAAATAAGATAGGAGTGGTTGGTGAATCTAATCTAAACATCTTGAAGAGCACTAGAATGGAAGGGGTAGCCTGAGGGACTGTGGAGCAAAGAAGGGGACACTTCCTTGTATTTGGTGTGCAGGAAACATGGATGCCAAGCCAGATAGATCTTATGAAGGTGTCCTTAGCTCTGTGGCTGAGCTCACTAGCTTAGCAGTTCTTCCTGTCTACTTCCTTAGCAACCTAATAACCCAAGGGATATTGGCTTGGATGGACAGCCTATGAAACCCAATTGTATATTGTCTTGGTTGGGCATCCTATGAAACCCAATTGGATCTTGGATTAGATGAGAATATTGTGAAACCCAACTGGTAGTTGGCTTGGCTGTGTCTTGGTGTTCATTGGGCCATGTGTGTAATCCTTGGTTTGATAGCCTGTGAAACCCAATTATGAAAGATGGCTTGCTTGAGTAGCATGTGAAACCCATCTATTGTCTTGGATGGTCCTTAATGTAGATGTTAGATTGACTTTATATAGTATGTGAAACCCAACTGTTTGTTGGCTTGGCTATGTATCCTGTCAAACTCAGTAGTGTTTTGGCTTGTTTCCTGGATAGTCTGATAAACCCAATTGTGAGATGGATTTGTTGTGTACCATGTGAAACCTATCTATTGTCTTGATTGTGTGTTGTGAGTTCTCACTATGTGTATGTTTGTTGTTCCCTATTTCCTTATGCAAATCATGTCTAGCTCACGAGTGGCAATGGTGTTGAGATATTAATGAACACATTGGACTATGGTTGGGTGGAACGTTGTAGCGACATAATTAGTTGCGGGACATATTAATCATCAAGATAAGTATATTTGGTATGCTTGTTTATGCCATGTATTTGCTTCTGATTTATTATGATCATGTTGAATGCTTAATTGATGGTTAAGTATAAGTTTACTTATGTTATGTTTTTTTGCATTTTACTATATGTTTGGTATGTAGAACCTGATTTTATGCAACAACAGTCCTTGTTGTTTTAGGCAGAGATCTGTTTTTACTTCATTTTGTTAATTTTTATCCTTCTTTTCTTTTAAAATATGATATTCTCTATCATAATTTTCAGCGCTTAGGATCATATTCGTAGCTCCTTCTTGCAAACAATAAATTCACATGATGACTTAGAGCGTCTACCACTTTACCTTCTTTTCCTCGTATATGTTTGATTTCGAAGTCATGTTCGCTTAAAAGGGATAGCCATCTGTTTTGTCTTGCATTCAAAATTTTTTAGTCAAATAAGTATTTAAGACTTATGTTATCTTACATAAGTAAAAAATTTTGTCCAATTAGGTAATGTTGCCACATTTTAAGATGTTAATTATGGAAGCAAGTTCTAAATCATGTGTTTCATAGTTTTTATCTTGTTCTTTTAATTTTCTGGATTCATATGCCACAACAAAATTTTCTTGTAATAAAACTCTTCCTGGCCCTTCTTGGCAAGCATCAGTACACATGATAAAATCCTTGAATGGATCAATAATGTTTAAGATCAGGGCGACATATAATAGGTGTTTGAGTTTGTTAAATATTTCCATGTATTTTTAGTCCATTCAAATGTTTTACCTTTCTTTTGTAAGGAAGTTATGGGGTAAGAAATATTAGAGAAGCCTTCTATGAACTTCCGGTAGTATCCGGTAATCCCCATAAATGATATGATTTCAGATACATTCTTAGGAACTAACCATTCTATGATGGGCTTTATTTTGTCTGGATCGACTGAGATTCCATATGTGGACACTACGTGTCTGAGGTACCGAATCTTATATTTAAAGAAATCACATTTACTGAATTTTTTGTAAAGCTTTTGTTCTTTTAGTAATTTCAAATCTATCCTTAAACTTTCTTCATGTTCTTGTTCATTTTTAGAGTAGATTAGCATGTCGTCGATGAAGACAACCACAAAATTATCTAGTTAGTTGCTTAAGATGGTGCTCATTAAACATATAAATGTTGTAGGTGTGTTTTTCAACTAAAAAGGAATTACGATAATCTCATAGTGATCACAGTGGGTCATGAATGTTGTTTTAAAGATATCCTCAATTTTTATTCATACTTGATGATAACCTCGCCTTCATTCTATCTTTGAAAAGATACATTAGAGGAAATTTCAACTCAAAATGGGCCTTTTAACTTTTATTCAAATTCCATGTCATCATGTGTTAGCCAATGAAGTTGCTTTAAATTTTAAATACCGTATAGGTCTTAAACACTTTTTTAATATAAATTTGGGGATAGGTATCATAAAAAAAACTACTTTTTTTGTTTGTATTTTTGACATATCTCCCTATGTTTTTACTCAAATTTCGATCGGGAGAGCTCGTTGGATGTGGAATTAAATTCCACATCCAATGAGTACCCACTCGGCATAATTTTGACGGACACCGCTACCCCAAAAACAAGAAATACCTGAAAAAATGAAATGATGATGTCATCATTCCATTTTTTTAGGTATTTCTTGTTTTTGGGGTACCGGGGTCCGTCAAAAGTATGCCGAGTGGGTACTCGTTGGATGCAGAATTTAATTCCGCATCCAACGAGCTCTCTGGATCAAAATTTGAGTAAAAATATGAGGAGATATGTCAAAAATACAAACAAAAAAGTAGTTTTTTCTTTTCTTCCTCCACAATTAATAAATATTATTTTATTATTTTAACTATTATTTTATTAGTTCATTTTAGGAGGCCCATTTTGAGTTGAAATTTCCTCTAATGGTTTCCCCCTGGAATTTATTTAATAGATCATCTATCCTGGGGAGTGGGTATCAGTTCTTAATAGTAATATTACTTAACTGTCGGTAATCTATGCATTATATTAATGTTCCAACTTTCTTTTTCACAAATAATACCGATGCTCCCCATGGAGAAACTCTAGGTCAAATGTATTTTTTATCAACTAGTTCATGTAGTTGTGGGTTTATTTCTATAAGTTGTAACATATTCATTCATTACAAATCTTTTGATGCAGGTACCGCTCTGGCTATCAGATTGATCGTGAGGTAAATCTTTCTTTTCTGAGGAACGTTGGGCATTTCTTCTCAAAAGATGTCTTCAAACTCTTTCAAGACTGGTATGTCTTTTATTTTAAGTTTGTTATCATTTTCTTTATCATTCATTATGTAGACTGTGAACAGTGTACATCCTTTTAATACCGATCTTTTCATTTGCAACATAGATATTTCTCTTTCGCTCACTTTCCTAGGGATTCCTTTGAGTTTTATATAATCTTCATTATTGTCAGTATAGGTAAAGGTTTTATTAAAATAGTTTAAAACCACTTTACTTTCGTCCATCCAATCCATTCCTATTAATAAATCATAGGATCCTAATGCTGGAATGTTTACATTAACATGCTTATGAAAATCATTCATCGCCAATTTACAATTTCTAACAAGACTAGTAACTTTTTTTTTGTGCCTCTCGCTAACTGTACTAGCCACAATTTAGCAAGCTTCTTCAAGTACTGATTTGCGTAATTCAACTATTCTAGGTGATATATAGCTCAGGATTGCACCCGGTTCAATTAAAATAGAGATAGGTTGGTTGTTTATCACACCTTCAATTTCAATGATAGAAGTCTGGTTGTCTGCTTACCAATTTTCCAATGCAACGCATATTTTGGGCATGCTCCTTGCCATGTCCTTAACTGTAACTGCTTCTTGGATAGAATGAAAATATATCTATTTTCTCTTATTGGGAAATATTTGAAGTAGTATGGTCCTCCACACTTGGAAAATTTCAAGGGCTATTTTGTGCTTGAATCTTATTAAAGATATTTGAAGGTTATTTTACTACAGAAATTTGGGGTTTAAATCCTTGGTAGTTATTACCCTGATATCCCCAATAGTTATTTCTTGTGTTTTTGTGGAACTTATTATGCTTCCTTCTGGGATGAAAATTATTTGGCCCTTTATTTTTCCAAGGTGCAATACTTTCCCTTTTATTCTTGTTTTGGTCATAACCAAATTTTTCCTTCCTCGTTGCTTCCTCTAGCGTCTTCAGATCGTCATAAGCAATCTGTTCTTTGAACATGACGAGGAAACAATTGAGGAAGTGTTTTATTTTAGGTTTATCATCAATTATATAAGGAACTTAAAAAACTTACTGCAGAGTTCTTTCATTGTCATTTTTCCTAGCCTTAGTTCATAAAATTATTTTTCCTTTTCTTCATAATATTCTTCTAATAAGTACTTCCTTTTAAATATTTTTTTAAATGTTTTCCAAGTTACATATCTCTATTTTATCCTTTGAAGATTTTTTATGTCTCTCCACCATATATATGATTTTCTAGTCATATTATAGGTGGCCATTTTATCCTTTATTTCATGAGAGTAGTTGTATATATGAAAGTACTTTTTCATTCTTGACAACGAGGCTTCTTCCTCTTCACCCTTCTCAATTTCCCATTAAGGATGGGTGGTTTAATTTTTTTAAACTCCTCAAATATCCCCTCATAGTGTCTATATTTATTTTTCTTTTTGTTATAATGACTTCTTTCGCTTGACTCTTGTTGTTTTATGTGACGTTTAACTGACCCTTCACTGGAAGTTTCAGTTTTATGGCTGGAAAATTCAGGCTTTCTTCCATTACACTTTTACGCTGCAGTTTTAAGTATTTCTTGTTCAGAATCCTTATTTGTTTTTAAATTTTTCATCATTATGGATCTTAGCTAACAAAATAGGATTTAGTTCTTCCCGAGCCTTTAGAATTCCCTCATTATATTCTCTAACTTTTCTTAATTCAGACCTTTAACTCGTATTTCATTAAAATTGGAAACATTCTATTCCAAGCACATCACAAAATTGAGTTTTTTTTAGTTATTTTGGAATTCTAGATCCAATATTTAATTCCAAATTTAATGAAATATGTGTTCTTTACTCTTTGACAGTTCTTTGTATATTAGATTTATTATGTTGATTGTTGTTTAATCTACCCAAATTTCCCCATCCCTTAAGTCACCCTATTCATTATTTGAAGTATTTTTTGCATGATGTTCCTCTTCTTTATACATCTCCACATCTGCCATGTTTCCTGCAAAATATAACTGTGATTTTCTTTCTTGTTTGTAAGAGATTTTAACCAAAATAAAATAGAAGCTAGTTTAATTTTTCTGTAGTAGTTCTATTGTTGAGCTTATTCATGCCTAGAGCTGTAACCGTGCTCTGATACCATTATGTAACACAACTTAAAAATCCATAATTTTGTTTTATTTATGTAACGTATCTCTAACAAAACATTGATAAAGTCCCCAACTGTAATAGGGAATTATTGAACATTGAGATTTTATTGCATATTCTTGGCATTTACTTGCTCATTCAACCTTTCCCAATCTAAGAACCCATTTTTGACAATTAGGATTCGATTCCTTTAACTATTTTAATCTTGATTTTCTAAGTTATTGTTCTTTCCACAATGACCCCTTTGCAAGGATCATTTCATGATGATCATTCTGCAAGGACCCTTTTGCAAATGCGGTTTGCAGATTACTGGTCTCCATTAAACTACAATTAAAATTAACCTTCCGCAAATAGACCTCCGCAACCTCAATCTTTCCAAGAATCATGCGGGGTCGGAAGTATAATAAAATATTTCTAGAGTAGTGTTATAAAATTATTTTTCATTTGTGAGTCACATTGTTACCATATTATTTAAACAGACTTGAATTTGTTATAGGAAATGGGAACTGAAATAAAGTGAGATTTTTAGGTTTATCAATATTATCTTTCTATCCTTCGAATGTGTCTCAAGGTAGTTCCATTGATTTGTTTTTAAATATCATATTCAATGGTTACAAATTATATATAAAAAATTTATTGGTTAATACACCAATTACATATAAAAAGTTAATGTATTAGTTAGTACACCAATTATATATAAAAAGAGAATTTATTGGTTAGTACTAGTTGTTTATGGAAAAAGGAAATACTCATAGAAGAAGTACTCTGGAAGAGTATTATTAGTTCAATCTACATCATTCAGCTAGGCAGCTTGACAAGAGTGAAGCGTTCAAGATTTTGCAATGTAAATTACTAGAATTAAATTTCTGAACTCAAATTTTAGGTAGATAGTTATTAGAATCTTTAATGGTAAGTGAGTAGATTTAGCGAGAAGCAATTTTAGTTTTCCTATAAATAGAAGAAGACGAATTCTGAGAGAACTTTCCGCAAAGAGTGAAGAAGATAATGTTTGTTTGAAGATGTCGAGAGCCGAAACTCTATAAAAGGTTAAACATATATGTAAATTTCAAGTTTGCATTTACCGCAATATAGTTCTTTGTTATGTCCCAACAAGTTATATAAATTAAATAGTTTATGGTTGAAATGCATCACTTTGCCGACATTTTCTCTAGAATTACTTGAGTAGATGTTGTTTACATTTATGGTTTGAGTGAAAGATCAAAGAATCCATTAACATTTGACCTAGTAAAAGTTCCAGGTTTAACAACAGAGTGGTCGACACAAGTCTCCTTAATGTTTGGTTATATGATTATGTGGAATTGTTGATTGTGTCGGTTTTTACTTCATATTACTCGTGGGTTAAAAACATTTGAAATTTCTTAAGTCTTTTAGTCCAGCAAGTGAGTGAAAGTAAAACTTTCAAGTAAAACTTATCAAAGTTAATGGATCGAAGTAAACTTATCGAAGTTGTAAAACCAATAAGTGCTCGAAGTAAACTTGTCTAAGTTGTAAAAATGACAAGTGGTTTTATGTGGAAGTGAAGTGAGTCTGTAAAATGGACAAGTAATAACTTGTCAAGGTAAAAGACTCGGGTCAGAAAGTCCGACCGTATTGGTAGACTTGTCCAGTAGAAGTTACACAAGTAAAAAGAAAACGAAGGTTGAGGCGAATTCTTTTTATAAATGTGCGGTAACTCAATTTTATCCGTCTCACGTTTTGCGAACTGGTATAAGAGGAAGGTTTAATAAATAAATCTTGTCTTAAAAGTGGAAAAGTGTTTTTTTATGGAAAAGAAAAAATAAAAAATGGCTTCCAGTTCTCGGTCAAACCTATAGAGTTTGAAAACCCCAATGTTTACAGGAAAGAATTATGAATATTGGTCTCTAACAATGAAGGCTTTGAGTCAGAGGACAAGATATTTAGGAAATTGTCTAGCATGGTTATGCAGATCCAACAGATCAAGTGACATATAACAATCTCACACAAGCTAAGAAAGATTCCATGAGGGAACAAAGGAAGAAATATGGAAAGGCTATGTTCTACATACATCAAGCCATGCATGAAATCATACTCCCAAGAGTAGCAGCAATAATTGATGCTAAGCAGGAATGGGACACATTGGAGACTGCATATCAAGGCTTGGACAAGGTAAACTGTAACATCCCTCTTGTATTCCCTAAAATATATTGTAATTATGAATGTTGTTGTACCTTTTCAATTGACGAGCTCAAGGCCAAGGCCCCACCAGAAATACCTTGCAATTATATTGAGTAGTTTCCTAAGGGATAGACTTAGGTAAATTAAAGACATTGACACAACTTGAGATGGGAAGATAATTTCCACTATGACAAAAAGTGAATGGTTAGGGAGCCAAAATATTCCCCCCAGTACGCAACGGAAGGAGAAAAGCATAAGTGTAAAATTCTAGTTTCCTACAAAAAGTTTTTTAGGCAAAAGTTAATAACTCAAGGGGAATGGAAAACGTGTGTGCTACTTGAATGAGGATGATGGAAGGATTCCACTAAGAGATCATAAAAACTGTGGAAATTGAACCCAGTGATAGATTAATTTTACTCACAACAATTAACAATTGATCATGCAAAACCACTCACAAAAGAGACTAAAACTGGAGCTGAACACTAAACTGTATTAGCTCAGTGTATAATAGCCAAACATGTAGCATAATAGGTTGCTTAATAAATAACATACATCACGGATTCGAATGCATGAGGATCAATTCGAATCTAGCATAAAGCAGGCTTACTAAAAATAAGTAAATCCCCCATAGGTGTAAAAAGTTCATCCCAAATCTGTCATGGAGCTCACGAATTGAAAAAATGGCTTAGGAAAGATAAAGAGTGATGGAATGGTAGCTCATACATGCTTTTTCAAGGAGAAAAGAGTGGAGGATGAAGAGGACAAAAAACTAGTTCACATCACCTAGTCTAGCTTTTCCATTTGCCTTAAAACACTGAAAAAGCAGGGAATAAAGCAGAAAAAGAAGAAGGGCGCCTAGGAGACCAGGAATAAAGCAGATTTGATTCCTTGGGATTTCC
>LPNX010895796.1:727316-771953 GCA_001517045.1 Pseudotsuga menziesii | reverse complement strand
TATATGCGTTTTGAGGGCTTCTATCTAGCACATGAGTAAAAAATCAGGTTTTCATCGCCAAATTTGGCCAAAAAGTGTTACCCGTCTTCATGGAATCACCCGGTTGTCTTCTGTGTTGGCTGCTGGCTTGCTTAGGCCAGCCAATTTTGCTTATTTATAGGTCAAATCTGACTGCAAAAATTCTCTTAACTTTGCTACTCCACTAGCAAGTTTTGACACACAACTAGTCACAGTATCTGAATCTATTCATGCATCCTTCTTCACATTATGCAACTCATCACTCAACCCTGCAACAGCCTGCAATCCAAATCGCATATAATCATCTTCTTTATTAACAGAAGATTCATCTTTACCATCTATGCCATAATATGTAGGAACTGAGCTTGAGGCAGATTGATCTGCACCTTCTGCAATATGTTTGCCTTCTGATCTTATAATCTCCTGAACAACAAAGTGCACTAAAGTTGTTTTCCCATCTGTCCCTTTAACATCTACTAGCTTGAGAAGTGTGTTAATATTGAAAGCTTGTGCACCACCGCGGTAAGTACCATAATTCATTTGGTTACCAATTTTTAGGACAGCTTCCAGTAATTTCAAGAACAAAAGCCTTCCTCTTAGTTCTGCGCATGCAGCCTGTAACAGCAAATAACTATAATTAAATTTAAAAATTGAATGAACCCTAACTGTCATTTTAGGAGACAACATAGTTTATGGAAGTAGCACATTAAAGTGTACAAGAGTCCATTTAAATTCTTCCAAAAATCATGCTTGTATACTATTACTATTGTTTAGCTTTTTCTAGCATGATTCCTATGCTGAGATAATCTGGATTTTTTACATGTATCATTAGGTCCCGAAAGGTCTTTTTCCTTAGGATTGCTTAAGTGAGGTTATCACTTTAGAGTGTGAACACAGTCACACGGAATACACCTAATCTAGGACTTGGGCTTGCAACAAAATATCTGATAATGGATAGCTACATTACCTACCAAAGGGAAGATACACTATTAAAATGACTTACCATGTAATAAGCTCACTTTGTTGCATAAAAAAACTAGAGTACCGACGTAGAAAAAAAGGTAAACTGGCCTCCAATATTATGAAGGATTTCTTGATAAAATTGATTTCCTCTTCAAATGTTTCCCTAAACAGCATTGCATCAAAACGTTTGAAGGCAAAAGGGATGTCCACTATTGCTTTAAGACACCGCTCTGCAGGGCCAAGTTTTGAAATATCGCCATTGTAGTCTTTCAGTTTAATCTCTTCTTCCCAAGTTAGCATAATTTTTACCACTTTCTCCAAGAATTTAGTGTTTACGCCATCCCCTGTACCAAGCAATAAATATTAGTAAGCCAGTTGATACCCAATTGTCTTGCCATTCAAGCATGGAGTCAACATGAGAAGCTGGAAAAGAATAATAAATTTTGATATATTGCACCTTCCAATTGCACAATTCTATTATTAGAATGATAGTGAAGAAGCTTACCTTCCAGCAATGCATCACAAACTTCCTCTTTCGTCACATCCAAAACCCTTAAGAGTATGGAAATATTTTGATATTTTCTGCGATCAAGTATTTGTGCATTGTTTCTAGATTGGGAAGCAGGCACTGAAAAGTTTGTCACTTCATTTTTCACTTTTTGGTTGGGATCATAAAGCCAGTTGATACCCAATTGTCTTGCCATTCAAGCATGGAGTCAACATGAGAAGCTGGAAAAGAATAATAAATTTTCATATATTGCACCTTCCAATTGCACAATTCTATTATTAGAATGATAGTGAAGAAGCTTACCTTCCAGCAATGCATCACAAACTTCCTCTTTCGTCACATCCAAAGCCCTTAACAGTATGGCAATATTTTGAGATTTTCGGCGATCAAGTATTTGTGCATTGTTTCTAGATTGGGAAGTAGGCACTGAAAAGTTTGTCACTTCATTTTTCATTTTTTGGTTGGGATCATAACCAAAAAGAGACTCGATCATTTTTTCATCCAACCTGCCAACCTTATCAATTGGTTATAAACTTATCAAATGACAAGCAAAGAAATAATGCAGGTTTCTAAAGTTTAAAACAATGAAAACAGATTTTGGGGACAATTTTTAGAAATGAAAATTGATTTCTCTACCCTGTATTTTTATATTTTAATTCCATAGTCTCACGGAAGGGGCTTCCAGGTTTCTTTCAACAGGATTAATTATAGAAGATGTAGACTGCTGCTGAGATGAAATTAAAAGTCTCGGAACTAATGGATTTTCTCACTAAGAAAAACTTTACAATCTATGAGACAAGCAACAGTTAGAGTTGATAGAATATCAAAAGAAATGGAGTAGTTTGTGTATCACTTAGGAAATAAATCTCTACCTGCTAAATGATACTCCCCATTTTGTATATTAGCTAAAAACTTTCCTACACTGTAGGAGGTTCCATTTCTAAGGGCAAAATTATCTGTATCTCTAATCTTTGTCATTTCCGCGTTTGCAATAATATTGTCAAGGCTTCCTATTTATTATGGTTTTGCTGTAGATTTCAATTTATTCTAGCTTTTGAAGTAGTAGAGGCTAGGAATTAAAGGCACATTTTTCTCTTACAAATTTTTACAAAAGGAAGCATTTACTTAAAATGAATGCATGCATTACTTGTTTTGACATTTTGACCGCTGCCACTTGTTGTTGGCACTACTTTCATATAAATTATTTGGAGCTTGGAGCTTTATGTAACAATTAATAATGTTGATTTTCATGGAAAATTGTTATGTCTGTTATTATTCTTAAAATATAATATATTCAAAGTTTCTTTTTAAAAATGTTGGATCCTTTGACTTCTATGGGAAGTGGTAAATGGAATATGTTGAACCTTTCATTTAATCTTTGTTACCTAGTATCTTGGATCCTTTTATTTATAGTTGGTTTTGGTTATTCCTACATACACAGTAAACATTACTAACTGACCCTACCAACTCCTCTTAACCTCTATTCTATATTCCTAACCTTATCCCATTGCTATAAACTCTTATTTATCCTTCATCTATTGCATCATCGCTTCTCCCTCGTTACCTATCCACTATAATGAATAAGAATTCCATTATCCTCTCCCACTCTTTTCAGCACATAAAGGTTGTATATAATGTACATATATTGTGATAGGAATTTGATGTAAACTGACAAGGTCATTTGGATAAATAATTGAAACATTTTATATATATTTTTAGTATACATTTTGTATATATTGTTAACCATAGTGCTATTAAACTTTTAGAAGAATATGATCAACTCAAGTGGTCCAAGAATAGTGGAACAAGGGTGTACACTATCAAGTTGGGTTATGCTGCAAGCGTTGAAGAATGCCTTCTTTCATATAGAGTCTATTTGCGGAGAGCAGTCTAGAAATCAACATTTCCTTTAAAAATAAAGATTATTTTATGGTTATAAATAGCCAAGAAGTTGTTAACCTAGGATAATAGACATAAAAGAAACTAGACATGGTAAGAGTTGCATACTTTGCAAGCACGATTTAGATATTGTAGATCACTTGTTCATGGCCTTTTATTTTGAGTTATCTGTTTGCAAGGAGGTAGCTCTTGTCTAAGTAGGATGAGATAACAGTAATTTGGTGAACAGCCTCTTCGCACACAAAATGACAAAGAGCAATTAAAAAAGGAACTAGCATCTATTCATCTTAAACCTTGAAAGATTGCAGTTTAAAATTTCTTAGATCTGTTTTAGCGGTTAATATCCAGGGTTAGAATGGATACAATTTACCGCAAATAATTAACACCTTTTTCAAATTATGTATCTCTCCGTATTTTTGCTATGGTTGGTTGAAGACATTGTTTAACTTATGAGGATTATGATACTTTAGAGCTGGAACTACATGCTATATTCCTTTCCGAAAGATATTTTAATACTGTAGAGCTGTTGTTACATTTAATTAGGAGATGAATGATGTCTAAGCATAGTCATTATATAGTTTGTTGTTCCACTCGCAAGTTGACTAATTTTAGAAACTTTAGTTGATTTCATGTTGAACTGAATATGCAACTTGCTACTCTGTCCTCATTTTGGAGGTCAAGATTTATATAGAGCAGCTTAGTTTATGAAAAATATGAATGCTAATGCTTGTTGGTAGGTTGTGATACCATTCTACTTCAACTTTAGTTCTCCATATACTTTTCCATGTTTATAGTTTTTCATTTTCTTCTAACTCATGTTGCTTATAAGATATATACTTAATTTACATATCTGTTTATGTCGGCTTGTTGCAGGCAATGCAAAACATAGATTTCCCCGGAGATCTTCACCCCCCAAAAGCAGAGAAAATAAGGCTTCAAATGAGATATCAGTCATTTCTAAAAGGTGCGTTCTTGTTTACTTACCAAACCAATTACTTTCATCAATTTCCACAATACTATAGACTATTTTTTAGTGCTCTCTTAATTTTCAAGTCTTTTTCTGTATTTAAGCTAACCATTTGATTTTCCTTCTTTACAGTCATCCTATGGATTTGTAGACTACTATAATCATAGATTAGCTTCAATCTCCATTTTAACTCTTAATGGAACTACATGCTATATTCCTTTCCGAAAGATATTTTAAGACTGTAGATCTGTTGTTACATTTAATTAGGAGATGAATGATGTCTAAACATAGTCATTATACAATTTGCTATTCCACTCGCAAGTTGACTAATTTTAGAAACTTTAGTTCATTTCATGTTGAACTGAATATGCACCTTTCTGCTCTGTCCTCATTTTGGAGGTCAATATTTATATAGAGCAGCTTAGTTTATGAAAAAGATGAATGCTAATGCTTGTTGGTAGGTTCTGATACCATTCTACTTCAACTTTAGTTCTCCATATACTTTTCCATGTTTATAGTTTTTCATTTTCTTCTAACTCATGCTGCTTATAAGATATATACTTAATTTACATATCTGTTTATGTGGGCTTGTTGCAGGCAATGCAAAACATAGATTTCCCCGGAGATCTTCACCCCCCAAAAGCAGAGAAAATAAGGCTTCAAATGAGATATCAGTCATTTCTAAAAGGTGTATTCTTGTTTACTTATCAAACCAATTACTTTCATCAATTTCCATAATACTATAGACTATTTTTTAGTGCTCTCTTAATTTTCAAGTCTTTTTTCTGTATTTAAGCTAACCATTTGATTTTCCTTCTTTACAGTCATCCTATGGATTTGTAGACTACTATAATCATAGATCAGCTTCAATCTCCCATTTAACTCTTAATGGAACTACATGCTATATTCCTTTCCAAAAGCGATTTTAATACTGTAGAGTTGTTGTTACATTTAATTAGGAGATGAATGATGTCTAAACATAGTCATTATATAGTTTGTTGTTCCACTCGCAAGTTGACTAATTTTAGAAACTTTAGTTGATTTCATGTTGAACTAAATATGCAACTTGCTGCTTTGTCCTCATTTTGGAGGTCAATATTTATATAGAGTAGCTTATTTTATGAAAAAGATGAATGCTAATGCTTGTTGGTAGGTTGTGATACCATTCTACTTCAAATTTAGTTCTCCATATACTTTTCCATGTTTATAGTTTTTCATTTTCTTCTAACTCGTGCTTCTTATAAGATATATACTTAATTTACATATCTGTTTATGTGGGCTTGTTGCAGGCAATGCAAAACATAGATTTTCCCAAAGATATTCACCCCCCAAAAGCAGAGAAAATAAGGCTTCAAATGAGATATCAGTCATTTCTAAAAGGTGTGTTCTTGTTTACTTATCAAACCAATTACTTTCATCAATTTCCACAATACTATAGACTATTTTTTAGTGCTCTCTTAATTTTCAAGTCTTTTTTCTGTATTTAAGCTAACCATTTGATTTTCCTTCTTTACAGTCATCCTATGGATTTGTAGACTACTATAATCATAGATCAGCTTCAATCTCCATTTTAACTCTTAATGGAAGACAAATGTAAGCCACAGTTTCACTTCAAAAGTTTCTTTTCATTTTATAGTTGTACACTAGTTTCCTGACTGATCTATAAGTAAAAATTGTTGATCAATCTTGTGTAGATATGCAGATTTGGTCAGGTTATTCAAGTCAACTGGGCTTATGCAATTGGGAGATCATTGAATAATATGGTGCTAAGGGATATCCATTCACTGCAAAGAGAATTGATGAGCTGAGGGCCAAAGAGGAGGCCGTAAGGGCTGCACAAACTGTAGAGTCTCTTCAGCTGTCCAACGAACGAGATTTTGTCCTTGCCAATCGAGGAAGAAAGGTGAGTTTTTGCCATTTATGCTTGTGTTTTACTCTGCCTCGAAATATGGATATCATTTCTTTATATGAGAATGTAAGAAAGAAAGCATGTATTGAATTGGGCGATTTAGTTTCGTGCAATTATTGGATTTTGTAAGGGTTTAGCAATAATAGGTGCAGAAATTTGATTCTATGATGGTCTCATTGCCAATTTGTGTTTTTCCAATAGGTTCCAGTAGCGGAGCTTCTAGGGAAGACAGTGGGTCTATATTTCTCAGCCCACTGGTGTGGTCCCTGTAGAAATTTCACTCCAGCATGCCATGGCTGGCTTTACCATTTGCAGATCAAACTGAAAAGAAGTTCACTACATTACAAACTAATGCAGTGGGCCCTATACAAGAATATGGAATCCGAGCTTAAGAGAAAGCCAAACAAGAAGCACAAACCCTGGAGTCACACTTGGTTTCTGATGACCGCAACTTTGTGCTCAAGCATGAAGGTGCCTAGGTGAGTTACTAAGATCTGCTTACTATCTTCAATGTTCTTATGCCATGATTCATTAATCACACCATAAAACCATAAAACAAGTTCTACTCCTACATAACATTTGAGGGTTTATATATAAAAATGGTCAGTTAGAGTGCTTTTTGCTATGATTACCCATTTTGAAATCTCATTGGGCTCCCAATGTTACTTTAATTTTGTGAGTCGTGATAGCTCTAACAAGCAGACAGCAAAAGGGGCAAGTCATGGGTGAATTTTGGCAGTCTAATCTCAGCATTTAAGCCAATTGGTCTTTTGTGTTTTGATAGTGTGCTATCCAAACTCATATGGTTAGTGTTTCTCTATTTAAAAAAGAAGAGTTTACTTAATAATATTCTGACTCTAATGCACATAGTATCTGCAATATGACTGATTGATTATCATATCTCAAGTCAATGTGGCTACTATTTCCCTATTTTCCAAAAAAAAATGGGTTGCTTATAATATGATCGGTGGATTATCATATTCAAAATTAAATAAAACAAATCTTTGTATACAAAATTTCGGTTGTATAGTTTTCAAATTAACTGTTTGAATCTGGTTGAAAGTATGTTATGATTTTAGGGAACTACACTGTACATATACATAAGTTATTAGTGAACTAAGGAGCAGCGTGAAACAGTTAATTTGCTAATACTTTCAATTTGAGTTTTTTTGTTTCTGAGTTATGCCTTTCAACCACTAAACCACAGCCAGACATGAAATAATTATTTATATGTTTTGATTCTTGTAATAGGTCCAGGAATCTGAAATTGTGGGCAAGACACTTGCTTTGTATTTCTCTGCTCATTGGTGCCCCCCTTGCTGAAGTTTCACTCCAAACCTTTCTACTGACCGAGATCAAGAGGCTTTTGAAGAATACTACAACAACCTGCCATGGTTGGCTCTTCCATTTGCAGATAAAACTAAGAAGGATCTCTCAGCACTTTTTCATGTAAGAAGCATCCCATCCTTGATTGTGGTTGGTCTTGATGGAAAAACTGTGACATATAATGCCAGAAGTGCAGTGTCCACCCATGGAGCCAAGGCTTATCCCTTCACTGATGCTCATGTTGAAAGGTTGGAGAAGGAAATTGAACAGATGGTTGAGAAATCACCCAAGGAGATGAGGTACAATTAGCATAAACACCCACTTGCATTGACACAAAGGCGTGTATATGTCTGTGATGGATGCAATGAAGATGGCACTGCATGGTGCTATTATTGCAAAGATTGTGACTGCGATATTCATGTGACTTGTGCTTTGAAGAATCCATAGGATAAGGGACAGGACACAGATACTGCATTGGATGACAACGGTAAGCCTGCAGGAGTAATTTGTGATGGAGATGAAAGGTGCTCATTAAACATGATATGCTGAAGGGTCTTCAATTTGGTGTTGTAGAATGCTTGGTTATTGTTGGATAGACAGTTATGTAACTGAACTTTGTTAAGTGGTGCTTACTTAGTAGTGTCAATAAATAGATTGAGTACTTCATAGTCTATGCTCTGGCTCTACTATGGGAATTCAAGATGACTTTCAGAAATGTATAGTGGTGGAGTTTGCTTCCACCTGTAGATTCTTTTAAATAGTTTGCCTCTGCTAAATTGCCATGTTATTTTGTAATCAGATTTGAATTTTTAAAAGCTACATAGTCATGGAGTTTGCTTTGCATCTATAGATTTTGTTATTTTCTAATCAGATGTGAATTTTTAAAACCTGCATAGTGATGGAGTTTGCTTTACATGTGTAGTTTTTATTAAATAATTTGCTTGTGCACTTTCAAAAAAAAAATTTAAGTGAAAATCAATTTATAATTGGTTTGATGTTATTATTTCAAACAAAGTTTGCTGGATTGTTAACCACAATATTTGTGTCCAATTTAAGTTGTTTTTTTTTGTGAGGAGAGGCATCCTAAACTCTATCTAACCTAAAGACATATGAATTATGCAACCAAATGGACATACTTACATAGATAATTGGACGAATCCTTATTTTTTTTACTAGTAAAGCAAGATGGATGGCCTAGACACTTCTAGATTCCATGAAGGTCAATTCAAATCCTAGAAGTGGAAGGCTTTGAGGAAGAAGTTTTATTATTGCTATAACTAAAATGATATTGTTTTCTTTGCAAACTTAGATCCAAGAATATTTTAATTAGATGTGGTCATTTGTGTTTGCTCCAAAGAATACACTAAATAAACATAGGTATTTCTAGAAGCTTTGTGAGTTTAAGTCATCTTACTAATAGATTCTCTTGATGCATAACAGGGTTGAACCTTTTCTTCATGGACAATTTGAATTTCTCTTGATACATAAGATGGTTGAACCTCTTCTTCATGGAGAATTTGAATTCAAACCAATAGGTGATTGATTATCTTCAATAAAAAAACATATTCTAATGGGTTTGACCAATAGGTGATTGATTATCTTCAATAAAAAAACATATTCTAATGGGTTTGACCAATAGGTGATTCATTATCTTCAATAAAAATACATATTCTAATGGGTTTGTTGATAATGGAGATAAATTTATTTCATATCGACCTCAATGGTTAGGATATTGTTTATATTAGCTACTCATGTCGAGTTATAAAGTATGCATCAGAATTGTGTAACCAAAAGTTGAGTTTCTCACTATTAATTTTTAAATTGAACTTTGGGATTTTTACTATTTCTTCTTACTAAAAGGAAATATATGGTAATAAATTTTCCTATTGTCAATTAAGAAGTTGATGATACTACTTGATAAGTGGATGTGATGCCAAGTTGATGAGGAACACTAACACTATAATGATCCCCATACCAAGTGAAAGAAGGTATTGATTGCTTCAAATACATAATTGCACAAACCTAAATATTATCAAAGAGTGTAGATCTACTAGAATATAAAAGGCATAAACCTTTAAAAAAACTAGATTTAAATCCTTGATTATAGGAAGCTTAAAAATATTAAATCTAATAAAGACAAAAAAATAAAAAATAAAATAAAAATAATGACATCTAAAAATCATAATCAAATTATGGACAATCTCAAACAAATTTAGAGGACAATAAGATGTCACAACAAGAATTGTAAAAAAAAATATAGAGGACAAGTTTGCAAAAATATGGCATTCAAACATTCCACAGAAGATCAAATGCTTTATCTGGTTGGCATATAACAAGAAATTGAACACTTGGGAACACTTCCAATCTATATGCTTTTCATAAAAATCTCTCAAAAATATCTCTCCATGATCTAAAGAAACCCATATTGTCATAACTATAACCTTAGATAGAGTTCATGAATCTAAGACAGGGAGGGAATCACCGAGACAGTGATCCAACTGTAGAGGGGCGAGAGGCCTTAATCAAAGAGCAACTTCAGAGAGAGAGGCACAGTCAAAGAGAGGGACGCACTCAGTCTAAGGGGAACACTACCCAGCTATCCTTCAGAGATTAGACTTGTGCATCAAAGCCTTTTGGCTCAGAGATAAGTCTATGTTGGATTGATCTATTGTACCAATTGTAAATTGCTTGAAGATAATAAAAGCTATTATATCTCTCACTAGTTTTCTAGCAAGTATTTTTCCAGGGTCATTAGACCAAAAACTTTTGTGTCGATTTTTATGTGTGATTGCTATATTGGTTAAGAGAAGTGAATTGATCTCATGTGTTTCAGTTTCATGTCATAAATACTTGCATGTGATTTAGAGAGACCTAAGACCAAGTTGGGATCAAGTATTTGAGAGAGATTCTGAAAATTTCACATTTCGAATTAGTCATTTTGGCATTTTCACTCCCATTTTTTCTATGACACCTCAGGGTCCAAAACTCACAAGTTAGAAAAAAGGGCGTAGCAAAGCAACTTGTGTCCAAGTTTCAACTTTTCGATCGTTGCCATTTCGGAGATACACACAATGTAAGTCAAGCAATTTGAATAGCCCAAAAATTAGCCTTAAACAAGTGTCTGAGGTAAAATTGTTATACCTAAAGTTTTAGAACTCCAAATTGAGTGCCACCAATTGCATTGAAAAGAAGACGAAACAAAGTACTTTTTTATCAATCTCATATCTGCAACTAAAAAATTGTACATGAGACAGTCTATACAACTTCGCCTTTCCAAGAAAGCCAAAATCAACAAAAACTACCTTATCATCTATATTAAATGACTCAGCAAAATATATAAAAAGAAAATTATTACAAGTTCCAAATACCATCCTTAGCTTCAAAAAGGCCGGTAAGTCTCAAACTTTTCATCATAAGTCTAAATACAACAATTTAAAATATTCAAATGTGTCCTTAAGAAATCTCCCTTCATTCAACTAGTTCCACAAATAAAATAAAACCTTCCATTCCAACCTCGAGAATGCTTGCTTCGAAAGGAAATATACTTCCTCATTGAACTCAAGATACACATGTTGAAATTGCATTGAATTCACCATACACATGTTGAAATTGCAAGCATGCAAATGCTAAATGAAGATTTCTCATCTTGATTTTCCATCCATCCAACAAACCCACCTATAACTGATCCTTTCGCATAGACTAGTCAATAACAATTTCAGAGTCCCAACAATTTTACAAAAAAAATATTTACATAGTACAAGCAAACAACAAAATTTCCCATAGAGCAAGCAATTCATCTCGATTGTTAGTTCACACTTTCTTCCCCTCTCTTGAGAAACACCATCAATATAACCAAGAAGAGGATGCTTATCATTAAAACAAGGCGCATTGGGAATTCTATATTTCTTACATTATCATTCTTGAAAGCCCCAATGACCTTCAAACCAACCCTCATAGCATCCAATCATTATATAATAATCATATTCATGTAACTTGTAATTTTTTATCCTTCGATTCCAAGGATAACAATTATGTAGATCTTCTATATCTACCAATTTCCTAGGTTTGAAGATGTTAACTCCACTAAAAGTTAAGTGCAACAAATATATTTTCTTCATAACGACAGTTTTTCTCTCCCTTAATATATCATGAAGAATTTTTGACATGAAGTAAAGTTTTTGGCACCAAGATGTTTGAGACAAATGTGAACAAAGTTCTCCACTAGGTTATCCACTAACTCCTCATCAGACAGGCCTTTTTCTAAACTATCAAATAGTTTCAAAATAGATTGGCGGGTTAACAGGAATTCTTATTTGTTTCCCAATGATGTTCTTTTTCTTATTAATAGGTTATACTAGTTAGGCAATGATAGATACTAGACTACCTGTTCTCACTTACCCGCTAACAATTACCTTCACGGCGTATTATTGCACCTTCCTTGGGGCAATTGCTAGTTGCCAGTTGATAGGTATATGGACGTTTTAAACATGTCACAATTATATGTTGACGATACCAGGGTTCAAAATTGAAGCCATCAGGGCCCATCAAAGGGCTCCCATCCCGTCTCAGAAGTGGCATTTAAAAAATGCCTGTCATTTAAAATGCAGTTTTTTATTTTTGATAGTTTAAAAAAAATGCTAAAATTGTATTAAAACTTCATTATAAGGGTTGTTATAAATACTACATGTCAACCATTAATTTTACTGCCATGCCATACATACTCCTCCGTACTCCTGAAGGCTTGTGGAGTTATGGCTGCATACAAATTTACCACTGTACCAAGATCGTGGAAATCTACCAATATACCACTCAATTAATGTCCAGCCCATGATTAATGTCGAGTTTTCTAGGTATATGTGAAGCTTTCGATCTCGATCTAGCAACAACATAGAGGGGGTAGCGGGCGTTCTTCTTCCGCTGGTAGAAGCTGCCATGGACGTCCAACCAGGCGGTGAAGGAGATCATGGCACCATGTCCACGATCTTGGAGCTCATCCGCATCAAGCTCTTAAGGTAGAGTGCTAGATTTTTCCAATATCCTTACCTTACTGTTAATTTAATCAAAACTATAAATGCACTAAAACTCTCTCTACCTAGATTCGCTAATTTTTTGTTTCCCGATCGGATTGTCTTTCCTCTTTAGTTCGAGGGGAGGAGAGTAAAGTCTTGCTTTCAATGGAAATCCCACATAGGATTTTTTTTAAGATAGCGATCTAATTTTGTTGTAATCATATTGAGAAGAAGAACGTTGGTCAGGTTACACAGTCTCATTGTTAGGAGGGTCACAATCATAGAAGTACCAGGTTCTACCTTTTGGATACCCTTATTCCTTATTACTGAATTATTTTCGTATATATTCTTATTAGGCCAAATTTCTTTGTATGTGGGAAGAGAATCAATCTCCGTGGGTTAGATTGTCCCCTTTAATTTATTTTCAGAGGTTGTTTCTGGTTCATTGATTCTGGTTATTTGTTTCTAAGAAAACGCTCTAATTAAGGGTTGTTGTTTGCATCTAAAACACTGAAATACAAATAATTTATAAATAATAATACAAAGTGTGAGGAAGTGGTCTCAATAGAGCGCTGGAATTGTTGTTGCCTTTGTCCTGTGAATGAAGATAGTTGATGTTGGAAGTATATATGTATAAAAGATGAAAATATAACCTATAGAGTCTTTTCGCACTGAGTTTTGTTGGGTATTAAGAATGGGCGGCCTTTAGGAGAGAGTTGACCCATTTTGCTATTCATTCTTTCCTCCCATCAAAATAGAAATGTATAAACACGAATAGAACGCTGGGAGAAACAAGTAATGGAACGCTAAGCTATGTCGGTTAATCAAGAAGAAGGGGAAGCAATTTAGCAGGATTTATCTCGATTGCAAACACCATATAAACCACTAGATAGATTTGATTGACTTAATTGAGCGAGACTGAATAGCTTCTGATATGAGGGCCCAATGGATTGACGAGCGGCGTGTGTGCAAGATAGGTCTTATGTGTGCCTGCGTGGAGGTAAGTCTACAATCTCTTTTATTTTGTTTTATGTATTTCAGGGCAGAAGAGTGCATAATTAGAATGAACTTTGCATTGGGTTTTAATTATTTTGTAATTTCTATTTCCACAGTATTATTGCCCTCTCCTCCAATGATTGTGAGTATGGAATAAATCATTATACTACTATATGGAATGCCCAATAAGTAGTGTTTTGCTTTTGAGGAGTAGATTTGATATAAAAATGGAGAGCAAAGAGGAGATGCAGTAGGTCATGGGGTATATGTATGTGGTACTGCATGTAGACATTATGGCAGATATAACATTTATTTTTGTGCCAATGTTCACCAAATGCATGTGTATGGCATCCTCTTCTCCTTTGTACACTTGGAAATCTTCATTATAACCGTGTCAGACCTCAATCATGAATCGATGATTAAATATGCTTCTTTGTCGATTTGGCCAAGTAAGTGAATAGATGTATTGCGTGAAGGAATGGGCATGGGTCAGGACTCAGTGTGTCCACTGGATGCACTAAAAAGGAAGGGAATAACATAATTGAGTGTAAACTAGGTTTATGTATCTGGCTCCCCAAACCCTAGAGTCTTCACATGACCCTACACACATATTTGTGGGTAGATCTACTATTAACCCAATACAGTTACCTTGAATAACAAGGCTGGTACATGAAAACTCAAATAATTTTGCCTTCATAGAGACTTATTGATCTTGTAATATGCAACTTAATCCCATCCCCATTAACTGAAGACAAACCCATGGATGAATTATAAAAGTTTTGTAGTGTTGAATCAAATGAATAGGGGATTTGATATATAAATTTTGAAAGTTTTTGTTTAAAAAACATAGAAGATTTGGTAGATGATTTTTTAAAGTGTTTCCAACATATATGCAATCTCAAGTTTCACTTTCTTAAAAGTATAAAAATAGTTTTTTAGGAGGGCTATGTCAATTGTAAGATAAGAGATGGGAATACATGAAATAAGATTGGTAAAAGCATTAAGCATATGTTTATTTAGAAGATAGAACAATACAATTTGAAAGTTTGTATTCAAAAATGTCTCTTGTAAATCTAATAATTCTGGATTTATTGATTTTTTAGTGCTATAAATTTGATTGAAAATATAATATTTTATTTGACACATTTAAAGTGTACAATTAATTTACTATTCTCAATTGAAATGTAATTTTTCCAAAAGCCCAAAAGCCCTTAATCATTGAAGTGCGACATAAATATATATCCTTCTGATTGAAATTAAGACCAGCCCTTCAAATTTGATCCCTGGAAGGTACGTTGGAGTATTGGTCGTATTTAGTGAACGTGGAAGCATTGATACTAATGCAATAAACTTTTCATATGATATTGGAATTTAATTTTATTACTTCAAGTCAAATTGGACTGTTATATTTGATAGTTATATGGGCGTTTTAGACATGTCACCATTATATGTTGACGGTACGTTGGAGTATTGGTCGTATTTAGTGTACTTGATAAGTAAATTATGATATTGGAATTTAATTTCATTACTTCAAGTCAAATTGGACTGTTATATTTGATAGTTATATGGGCGTTTTAGACATTTCACCATTATATGTTGACGGTACGTTGGAGTATTGGTCGTATTTAGTGTACTTGATAAGTAAATTATTTCATGATTGATAATTTATTTGTCTAGTAATAGTTTCTAATTATTTAACATATTAAACCTGCATAATAAATCTATGGTCGAGATGGATCTACATAACTCATGCATTAGTAACAGATCCAAAGTTATTACCACGAAAATAAGTGATATTTGAAGTTTACCACAAAAAAGTAATCGGAGCACATGTTTACTGGTTTTTACCATAGAAAAAATGTGATATAATTTATGCTTTACCACAGAAACGCAGTGTTAGTTGGGGTTTGCCACAAATAGCCTAGGTTTTCTGCTTTTCTCCTATTCTACCATAGAAATCAGTGATAGTCGTACTTTACCACAACTAACCAATATTTTCTGTTTTTTACCACAAAAAAAAGCATTAATAGTGGGAATTTATCACAACTATCCCAAGTTTTCTGGTACATCTTTTGGATTTTACTAGAACTACGATAGGGTCGAATTTTACCACAACTACTAATAGCGTAAATTTTCCACAACTAGGCAGGGCTCTATTTTCAGCAGCCCAGTCAAGGGTTTCTGTTTCTCCTTTGACCATAACAAAAGCAATACTAGTAGGAGTTTACCACAACTATCCCAGCTTCGATTTTCATCCCAGCCCATGATTTATGTTTGTCCTTGCTTTATCACAAGAAAAACGGTAATAGTTGGAATTTACGACAACTAGTACTCTCCTTTTTCATGACGACGAAAGTAGTAATAGTTGGAATTTCCATAGCTAGTAGCGCAGGTTCTATATCTAGCACATTGTCTTGTCCTCTCTAAGGAAGACTATGGTTGGAATCTACCACAATGAGCCCAGATTTGTTAAGAATCACTAAAACGAGAGACTTTACAAAAGAAAAAGTAGCAATGGATCACCTGCAGACCACAACTGGTCATTGTATTATATTAAATAGCTTCCTTGTTCCCTTAAATGCTATGAATTTTATTTTTAATCTTTTTGAGCTTCTACTCTAATACACTGAAATAGAGGTATAGGCTTCATAGAAAGGCTAACGGCTAAGAGGAATTTGAGCTCTCTTTAGAGATTCTACTCTGTTTTGATGAAATAGAAGTATAAATTTCATGGGAAGCTTGAGAAGACTATGAGTTTACGACTAGCAAAATATAACTAGGTATTTCTTTGTTCTCTGCTTCGTTCTTGAAGAAAATAATCATTCAAGAGAATCCGTTACTGAGGTTCACCGTGATGGGCCGCAAGAACCTCCTTAATCCCTCCAAGTAGTCTCGGCCTTACTGGGGCTTCGTGGAGATCATTACAACAAGCATTGAAGACATAAAGAAAGCGCTCTTAGAAGGTATAGAAAAGAAATTAAACATACATAACCAATTGTATACTTGATAATATTATTCATTCATTCAATGTTTTATGAGAAGAAACTCCTTGACATAAAAAAAGTGCAAAAGATAAATTGAAATAGAGTTGTCCAAGATGCCATATATCGAATCCAGACTTCGAATGGACTGAACAATCCTGAGCGACAAGCAAATAAGCAAAACAAAAAATGATTTGAAGAGGAGAACGTCTTTTGGCGTAGGTTAGCACTTATACTTCGAACTGCTTATACACTACCCCTCATTGGTGAATATAGGTTGTGCCCAGCCATTGACCGAGTACACTATCCTCATTGTTGAATATATAGTTTTCTTTATCCCATTCAATTTATGTTTGCCCAAAGTAGTTGTTAAAAATTCCTCAATATCCACAACTTTGCAGGTTGGCCATCCAATATTGAATATGATAATTAACCAAATAAAATGATCTTCATGGAAGGTCATTTTTAATTAAATGTGTAGGTAATACGACTAAATAGAATAGCAACAAAGCTTATAAATTGATGATAATGATTATTATCATATAAATAGGATGGAATACTCGCTTCATATATGTGATTTGTGAATTGAAAGGAAGCTCCTTCACCTAAGTTTGTTTCTAAAATCTTCCATATTAATCTAGATTTGTTTCTAAAATGATATGACTTCCTCTTGATGAATTATATCCGTCTTCCCTTACAATTTTGATGAGTTTGACTAGCTATTTGAAATCAATGGTGATTTCACATTTTGTAGTTACCTTTCCCACATTCCCCATATCAATTGGTCCCGTAAGCTGTGTAGAATCCAATTCCTTTTTTGTACCCTTGAGAAAACCAATCTTCACAAAAACTTCAACAACTGCAGTGTTTTTTGTTCAGAGAATTGTTTACCTACAATCTGTTGAGGAAGATTGTAAAACTGTTTGAGGAATTTCCTGAAACTTGTTCAAAATTCAAGCAAGTCTTGCAGTATGAGAAAAATGTGAAGCCCCTGTCTAAAGAATTTATAAGCAAGGAGAACAAAGTTGAAGGGTGTGTGTCCCAATGGGATGCAAGATACAATGTTAATGTCTCTCTTAAAAAACATGGATACACCAAGCTCTAGTGTAGTTTAATTTAATTTAATGACAATGCCACTAATTTAAAAACTAGTATCGCTACCAACTTCCACCAACTTTGAAAATGAGGGTAGTATTTACACTACGAATGACCAGATAAGAAATACAACTCTACTCTCTCAAACCTATAATCTTAGCAATGACATTAAAGTAGTCTCATCATCCTTGCAAAGTAACAATTTAAGTCCCTATTTCTTCATTTCTTCAAACAGTCTGTAATTGTAATTGACTCTTTTCTAGAGTAACAAATTCCAAAGTATTAAGTATTTAATCTTGCATGTTGTTTTATTTATTTCTTAGTTACTTCAAATAGTTGATAATTGACTCATATCAAGGGCAAAAAACTCATGCCAAAACCGGTTGTTGTTTTATCTATCTATTAGTAATTGACTACTTCAAATAGTTAATAATTGACTCATATCAAGTATTCAATCTTGTTGTTTTATCTATTTCTTAATAATTGAATCGTATCAAGGGCATAAAATTCATGCCAAACACTCAATCCATATATTTCTTAATAATTGATTCATATCAAGAGTAAAAAACTCATGCTAAGTACACAATCTAACATGTTGTTTGATCTATTTCTTAATTTCTTCAAACGTCCCATAGTTCACTGATCTGGCTCTTTCAAACTAAGTAAAACTATAATGGAAAATTCCTTTGTCTTGTTTGACATTGTTTGACATTAGTTTCACATTAGTTTTACAAGGTATCGAAAATCCATGTCACTCTAAACCGTGTCACAATAAGTGCAACTATTTTACGACCATTTATAATTTTCCATAGACCAATCTTTCACATCTTCAAGCTTTCAAACCTAAAGGTAGGGAATATGCAACTGTGCTGCTAAATCTTGTTTGATAAAAATTTGACTTAGAACAACATCCCGAGAAATTAAAAAAATTGATTTAGTAATACCATCCATTTCTTGAATAACATCTCTTGTCTTACTGTACCAAATAACATTATTTAATGTGTATTTATTAACAATGGAAAGTGTTTTAAATGGAGGGGGTTAAGTCTACAAGGAAAACTTCACTACATCATTTATCTTATCTACTTACTTCTGTTAGATTAGGAGCACTCGACTTTTGTTATGCAACGCCCAAGTAACCATTCTACTTTCACAAGTTTAAAGAATCATGCCTTTGATACCAATATTGTATATAGCGCAAATTCACATGAAGACAAGAATCTTCACACCAAAACTCTATCAATTATATTCCATGGCTATACGCATTTATTATATAAAATTGTTCTAAAATTGGACAAGCGAGGAAAACAACCTTCGACCTAAACGATGATTAGGTCGTCTAAGAAGTATGATATTTACTAAACTCTAAGACTCAACCTATTAATAGTTTTGTAAAGGTAAAATATTCTTCTCCAGAGTCTAGATTTCATATAGTAACTAAGTATAGATTTTCTATAATATTTTTTTATGTTTTAGTTGAAAAGTGATAGAATTATCAACAAAATCGTGAAAATGACCCTTATATATATTGCATAAGGCAACATTGTCACTACTACGTTTGGAGTTAAAATTCGATCCGATCAACATTGCTAAAAAAAAAAAACATTCAACGTCAAATGTTACTCGAATTAGAATAAAATGATTGAAAAAATCATGAATTTGACTTTCATTATCGCTTAAGCGATAGAAGGATCTTAACGTAGGACCTTTAGACTCTTCAATCCATGGAGTGCAAAAATGTGATTAATCAACATCTTGGAGCGTAGCTTAACCTATGTTCCTTAAACGTGTCTTAAGCAACACCTTGTAGCATAGATTAAGTTACCTTGACGGAATATAACTTAAAATCTACATTCCAGGGTGTGGCTTAAGCTCCTAACAAATGACCAATATAAAATGGGTGTCAAGGGAAAGCATTTTAAAGAGAAATCTGTTGCAGGAAAATAGAGAAAAGATGATGTGGATTAAATAATAAGGGTCATATAATTCATCTTCCACCCTCCTTCGTGCCTCCTTCTAATGCTACCATCACTATATCATCGATGTAGAGATCTTGAGAATGAAGTTGTAGCGCTTTTGTATTGGAAATATCTATTGTGAATGTGGGAATGTATGGATTTTTTAGTGCTATGGAAGATGGATTCCTTATGTTTGACATAATACACAAACCATATGTTTTAGTGTGGATTGAAATGACTAAAGGGTATGCCTGCAATGGCCCTTGTGAAGAAACCCTTGCATTGTATTAACAAATGCAAAGGGAATATACACAACCCAATAATTTCAATTTCCCCTTTGTACTCAAGACATGTGCATCACTATTGGATCTACAAGAAGGGAAGGATATTCATGATCATGTTGTTAGTTCAAGGTTCGAGGCTTGTGTTTTTGTTCAGAATTCCCTTGTGGCTATGTATGATACATGTGGGAGTTTGGAAGTTACACGCTAGAAACTATTTGACCAATTGCCTGAATGAGATATGGTCTCATGGAATCCAATTATGTCTAGGTATGCTCAGTATGGGCTTGCTAATGAGGCTTTGAGTCTCTTCGATGAAATGTAGTGGGACCGTGTGAATTCAAATCTGATCATAGGCTCTCCTTATTTATAGTTGTATTCAGTAGCCAACCTAGGCATTTATATTCCGTGACTCCCAAATCAATCTCATCTTCAATAATTCCATGCATGCAACCCTTTTTATGCTTGCTTTTTTTTTCAAATTTATCATATAAAATTTATCATATGAATTTTCATATAAAAATGAGACATCATGTAAATGTGCAATTAATAAAAATACCCACAACTAGATTTGTCAATACAACAAAGAGATGGGAGCATGATTTCACAGGGAATAGGGGGGAGTATTCAAACCCTTGAGCCAATAGGGTAAAGGAAAATGTAAAAAGGAAAACCCACAAAGCTATCAACTACCCATTTTGTCTTTTGTGCCCGGTCATTTAGAAATTGGCTAAGGTAGTTAATGCCTTGGGATGTGAAGAGTATGGCAGCCGATTTCGAATTGGGGAAGCCACCCATTTTTGGAAATTGTGTTTTTTACTTATAGGGCAAGTAAAAGCTCAGAAATGCATGCCCAAGCCATTATTCACCCATGTGTTTTTCTTCCTCAGGAAGCTGGAGATAGCTGAGGCATTCTCATCTCGTTTTTCTGCAATTTCCTTCATTTCTCCATAGTTGGGGTTTCATTTTTGAATTGTTGAGTGAATGTGCAGCAAAGATTCACGATTTGGGGGTTTTAAGAGGTCATTTTGTTTTCCTCACGCAGCTAGAGCTTGTTGTGCATTTTTCCCTCACGTTTTTTGCATTTCCTCATTTTGCCATGGCTAGGAAAACCCGTTTTTGTGTTACTTAGTGAATGGCCAGCAGAGATTCACGATTTGGGAGTTCAGGGAGGTCGTTTTTTCCCCTGTAATTCCCAAGAACGTTTGCTGAAATCGTTTTTTGTTACCAGGATGTTTTTACCCATTTTACCAATCTGTTTTTTTGTCACAAACCCATTTTTTGTTATGCTCAGTGGCTTGGATGATAGATCCACGATTTTGGGGTTTATAGAAATCGCTTTTGCTCCCCGAATTCCCATAGACATTTCTGAAATCATAGTTTCTCACCCCGGGCTTGATTTCCCCTTCTACCAATTCGTTTTTGGTTGAAGAATGTTTTTCCTTCATGCCCAACAATTGTATTTTGTTGTGATGTGCATCCTTGTTTTCGTCTGAAAGACTTAGGAGTGGAAGAGGTCCAGATTTGGCTTGATAAACCTAGAGAAGAGAGGAACCTCACAAGAAGATCAAGAGGGCTGGTAAATCCTTTCTGCACATCCGGAAGCGCATTACAAGGGAAGGTATGGCCTAAGGTAACTGTGTAGTAGTGAAGGGAATACTTCCTTGTGTTGGATGGTGTAGGTATTGTGGAGGCCAAACCAGATCTGGTGCAGGTGTCCATAGCTCTGTGGTTGAGATCACTAGCTTAGAAATTCATCCTTTCCACGGCCTTAGCATCCTGATAAACCCAACTGTGTATGGTTGGGTTGAGTTTTGATATGTTTTTGGTTATGTGTGAGTCTGTTGTTCCCTAGTTCCTTGTGGAAATCATGCCCAACTCGGGGGTGGCAGTCGTGTTGAGATATTGATGAATGCATTGGCCTATGGTTGGGTGAACGTTGCAGTGACATAGCTAGTTGTGGGGAAACCTATTCATAAGATAAGTATTCTGTGTGTATTTAAGTTCTGCAACCGTATTTATTTTATGAATTAATATGAACATGTTGAATGCTTGAGTGAATGGATTTGCTTCCGCTATATTTACATGTATTTTGCATATGTACATGTAGATTTTTATATTCAGTGCATTTTATATTATGTTCATGGGGCTATATTTCCTGGTTTGATAAACAAAGCATGAGTGTAAGTCGTGTCCTCTCCATCGAGTAGAGGGGAGGGGACGTGACATTGCATTACCGAGGCATTGTATATTGTATTGTTTTATCATTTCGATTACTCAATTTCTTGTTTCTCTCAATAAACATACAGGCATCGCATAGGACTAGATTTTTCTCTCAATAAACATAGAAGGATCTCTTAGGGTTGTATTCTCATACTTTCGACTTTACTACAAAATGTACTTTGTGTCTTTCTTTTTATTTCATGATACATGATATTTTATGTTCACAAGTGAAATTTCCTCAGATGAAGAAGAATCATACAACAAAGAAACTCAAAGTACTATGATATAACCCTACTATTTTTTTGTCATCTTGAATTTTTGGGATAATATGATGAGTTTTCTAAGAGTTACGCGTTGCGAATTTCTCCTTCATATTAAAACTCTAAGGATAAAAAGAATGAAAGCTTTGTTAGAGTAAGATATCTATTTTTTGGTGATCCTGAGTGTTGATTGGTTGTATATGTATATGAAAGGATTTTTACATGATAGTTTTAATCATAGGGTTATTAACTACCCATATCCATTTCTTTCAAAGTCTAAGATCAAAAAATTCAATGAGACAACGTATGAGTGTGAACTTCTAAATAATGTCAATGCGGTCTAGCTCTGGAATCCAATGGAGGTAATTAATGAAGAATATTCCAAATTCTAACATTCTATGGAAAAGGTAAGTAATTTGCTACACTTGATTTTTTTTGTTACCACCTCTAGAATATTGGAAACATTCCTTCTAGAATGATATTGAAGTACTTTGTTTTAACTAAAAAAATAAGATAATTTAGGAGGCTCTAAGTACATAATGTTGCTACATGTGAAGGTCATTGTGAGTGTCCTTTCTAATAGAAACAATTATTCATGTATTTAGAGTTTTAGAGTTCTAGTACATGGCTTGAGTTATTAAATAGGTTGCAATCTTCGAGTGAGATAGCTATGTAAAAATCAAAAGGATTAAATTCTTGTGGTTTCAAAGGTTTATGATGTTGCATAGAAAATAATTTGAAATTTATATAAGCTAATGTTGCACTTTATGCTTAGGATTTTAATGAGAAAAATCCATTAGAATGGAGCAACTTTACTGCAGAAGGTGATGTTGAGTTCAAGTCAATTATATTCATTCCCCAAAGGATCCCCATGATCTCTATGAAAGTTACTACAATTTCAATGCAAATCTTAAGTCGTATATCAAGCGTTTTTCATTAATGATGAATTTGAAGAATTATCGCCCAAGTACCTTTGGTTCTTGCTGGTGAGTGCTTTTCTTTCACTAGTGTAACTTTTTTATTTTCCTAGATCCGTAACCATATTTTAGACAATTTAATGTAGGGTCTTATATTTTGCATTTAATCGCAGGGTATTGTAGATTCAAACACTTTTCCACTAAATGTATCATGAGAAATGATTCAAAAGCACAATAGTTTGAATACAATAAAGAAGAATCTAATCCGTAAGTATTTAGATATCACTCATCAAATTGTAGAAGAGGGCCCTCATAAATCATATGCAAAGGGTAAAACAAGTACATCATGAATGTTGATGTGATCTCTCCTTCTTACGTATTTTCATCTTATTCTCATTTTTCAGGTTGTTGAGTAAAATGTGGAAATGTTTTATCAAGTGCTTATGCATTGAAGCACTCTGCATGACTTGGTGTAGATATAGAGTTGGAATTGGAACTAGATACTGCAAAGAAAGGAAAGTATACCAAATTATTGAGTGAATTTGGCATGTCAATTACACTTGGAATAATTGAGGATGCGTTAAACAGGAACTGGTTTGAAAAAAATACTGAGATTTGAAAGGTGGCTACTTGTTTCTATTTTAAAAGGGTATTGTTTCAGTATAATTTATTGCTATAAAAAATGCAGTCAATTTCTACTGGGAAATTACTATCTCTATTCTCAAAGTTACCAATATTTTCCCACCTATGCTTTTGCATGTCTTCATTTTATGTATTTGTTGACACATTGTTTACACACTTACATCAACTGGGAGGAATTGGACCAATCTGAAGGTGTTTAACTTAACCTAAGTCGTTGAAATGGCCAACCTTGATGGGTTTTGCGACTCTGTTTGTGGAGATTATTTCTAACTAAGAATACTAACCTAAAAGAAATATAAAGTAGCTAATATACTACAATATATACATAACCAAATTAAACATTATATTTAAAGCAAAAAAACGTACAAAAAAGTTAGGCATCCCGAGATTTCAATATGCATATAATAATAAAATGAAAATTTATGATAAAATGACTAAATTCCTTGATGATAAATTTTTAGATAAAAATAATATCTCAGATGTTAATTTAAACATTAATGGCAACACATCTCCGGACAATTTGGGAGGATAAAAACACAAATAAATTCACAAACCTTCAACAAAGAAAAGAAAAGTATTCCTCAACCGAGACTAAAATGGGAATCTCTTGAGACTGATAGTTACAAGTTTAAGGAGAAAAATAATATCAACTTATCATAATAAACAGAAAAAATTATAGAGTTCAGCTAATAACCTAACTAAAAAGAAACTGGAAAAAATATGGCAGCAGATTCAGGTTAACACCTTAAACTATAATTGGTCACTACATTAGATAACATATAAAAAATTGATCAATATTCATAAACAAGGCATTCATAATTGAGAAAAACAAGCCATTTAAATTGACGCGTTATTAAATCAAAATTGTGACTAAGATACCCATATATGGACCAAACTTAATCACAAGAATGAATGCAATGTCTGAAAACAAATGTAATGGTGAATAATATTAGGCGACTAATGATTACTGAGAAAATTCAGATAATCAAAAAGTCATTTGATGTTAAGATATAAATCTAAGGAAAGGCAAGATTGTATCAAAAATCCAAAGTCTTAATAACAATAAAAATAATAGTAATAAAAAATGAAAACATATAGAAAGATTTCATATATACTTATCAAAATGCTTCATAAAAGGAATTCATCTAGTCTGCTTTAGCGTTTTTCGCCATTACTGTTCCAAACCCCCTTTACACATATACATCATTCTCTTTATAGAGTTTGAGAGATAATTACGATCCAAAAAATGCTTTCTTATTGTATGCTCAAGATTCGAGATATTAAAACAACATACTATTCTATGACAATCTATATTTTATCTAAGATCGATGAAATTCCATGTGTAAAGTGCCAACTTGACAGACCAAGACATAAGATTATTCAATATGGCAGGGACTACGTAACACCCACAGTAAAAATAGATCGAGCAAGGGGTACCTGAAAATAAACATTAAATTTATGGCAAATGATAAAATATAATGAGATGGATGCAGAATTTTAAGTCTGTGGCTATTTCTTATCAAGCAAGAAAAAAACAACCAATTAAATTATGAATAGAAAGCCGAAAATAAAGATAACTACAATCATAAAAAATAATTTACCATGCAAAATTGTAGGAAATATAAAAAAGAAGGAGATAGAATCAGTCTTTAATTTCCTGTAGACTTCGAATGATCAGTGGAAAGATAGATGTTAACCCCATGCATATGGATAATATATTTTTGTTGGGTTGCATTCAATTCTTGAGTTAATTGATTAATTTGACTCTGGTATTGTTGAATTAGAAAAAATTTGTCTGTGATCAATCTCTAAATTTTACTTGTGTAACCCTGTACTTGTTATGTAAGAACATATTTTTTTAGTAGCATAATGTGTTAGAAGATATTGGCATATTCTACAATCATTTGGGGCGCTCACACTATGTACATCAACCGAATTAGGCAACTTGGACAATCGGTCGTAAAATGACTTAAACTTATTCAAAGTAAACTGAATAGTAGGAGTGGATTGAACACCTGTAGGTAATTGAAAATCCTAATCTAATTGTTTGTCTACCTACAAATTCTTCTCAGTTCCTTTGGTTTCAGGTTTAGGATATTTGAGATCATATACATTAATTATTGAAGGATCATATGGTTGAGATCAAGGATTCCACTTGAAACGTGACAAATGTCGTGCCTCACTTTTACCTGCAATACTCGCAATAGGAAGCTTGCCACCATTAGAATGAATTTTGAATGAGGAAATGGAAATATGACTAGTATTAGGAGCATTAGGGGAGAGATTATCAATTGTAATTGGTTGTCGTTTAATTTGGCCAATTGCATCTATTTTGAATAATGACACCTTATAATCATTCACATGTTATTTATGTAAACAGGACTAAGTATGAGATTTCTGAAATGAGGATGTTAAATCACAATCAACCTTGACCTTTACTTTTCCCTGTTCTTTACTTGAAACAATAGATTGCACACATTCAATAAGATGATCACATAGTTTATCAAACTCTTTTGAATGGGAACTTTTAGATAAATCACACATTAGATCACCTAATTTATGTTCATCCAAGTCACTACGATTTTGATCATTACTTTGTTTAATTTGACATTATTGAACTGAGTTATGCTAATCGAAACCCTGAACCAGATCAAAATCATGATTATGAGAGTCAAACTTAGCTTTTGTTATAGGATGAGAATGTGTCCCATCCTTTTCCTTCTTTATATTAACCATAGAGTCCTGAGATGAATTGTGGGCACTAATTTGGGGCATGCCCTACACCCAGGATTCAAATCTAGTAGTGACAGAGGCAGGATGATGGTTCACATCTTGGAGATGTTGATTCCAACTAGCATTAAAAATTTGTGAAGAACCTTCATTTAGTTGTTTTAGATATTCCTTACCTAGATCGACCTTCTGCAAATGATCTCACTGTAAGTCACCTTGATACTTATTTAGTCATGCAAAAAAATTACGGAGGGTTCAAGTGACTTTCATATGATATAAAGTCTTCTCAAGTATGTCAGAGAGACTCTCTTCGGCTTCATCGAACTGAGGAGACTGGTTATGTGTTTCAACATTGAGACTTAGTGCAAGTGAGGATTTCAGTGATTGCATTAGTTGTTCTTCAACCAGAAGATTTGACAGAACATAGTTGGATGTAAGATGGTCAATGGAAATGAAATCAAGTTTTGGAAGGTCAGCGAGACTGCGAGAAGGGTCAAATTATTTCCCTTTAGATTCCTCATTGTGTTGATTCAACGGTTCCAAAAAATCATTCCTTCAAGAAATTCATCCCAAGTATCACTCATGTCATTGAGTTTGAACTCAATTAGCATTCTAACTAACCCAAAATGCATGAGCCAAGACACAAGGGAACCGCTAGACCACTGAACTGAATGCGACATAGTATTAAGACTCAAATATAGGAAAAAGGGGAAATTCAGTTCAAACCCCAAAAAGGAGATTAACATCCTGACATGATATCAAAAAAAGAATGTATAATGTCCATCACAAGTGATGCAATGGCTCAAAACAACAAATAACTTCTTCCATTTAGGTTTAAACATGTTTTTTGGCATACCTTTATGATTCTGAATAACTTGAGTGAGTTTGCAAAGAAGCCACAACCATGGAACCTCCTTAAGTGAAATGTATTTTCACCAGTGTTCCCTAGTGAGAGGAATCTTAGTGGTAGTAGCTATGAATTCTTCATCAATATTGAACTTTAAATAACCAATTTGGACTTTATCACCATCAAATGACTGAGAAAAGGCAAGGGAAACAAACATATTACGAGGTCAGAACCTAGTGAAGAAAGGACAACACCCAATATCCCTAAACAAGCGAACCAAATGAGGATTGGTTTCCAAATATTTAGTATTTTTCAGGTCTGACCCTGTTAATAAACCCCTTAATAAACACAGTGATGAAGAAAGAAAGATATGGATGAGGGTGTAACCGCCAATGATGTTATTCTCAAATAGAGTTTGTAGTGAAAGGAACAGAACAAACACTGGCTCGTCTGTGAACGAAGAAGATTCAAGAAGAGCGGTAGCATGCAAAAAATAAAATTCATAAAGGGAAACTTTAATCAAGACGAACTCAAGGTTCAATGTATCATGAATTGTGCGAGGAGATAAAGGTTTGTACGAAGAGACCATAAACAATGGAATAGGATATTATAAAATTGACCACCAACTTGTAAAATCATTAGTGAAGACTACCACGTGGGTCGCCAAGGATGGAAAGAGAAGAAGAAGTCATTACGCATGTCACTTAACATCGAATTCAGCTAATGAAACTAACCATCGTGGAAAAGTGGGTTGGGATGGCACATGTGAACCAATGATTCATCTCTCACGGTAACTACAACCTACCACCAACGTACATAGTTGTTGTACTAAATATGGGAAAATATTTCAACGTACATAGTTGTTGTACCAAAGATGTTGAAATATTTCAACAACATTGAGATTAATGAATGTAGAGGTATCACGTTATGGTCTCCAAAGGCTCAAGATCAATGTGGACAATACAAAATAGTGAAGTGGAGGATCGTACGCCAACAAGAGTCATATCCTTCTGACAATCAGGATTGAATAAATGTTAGTGGACTTAAGACTAATTATAGCATGGCTCACTTAGTTTTAAAAACATGATTTTGTTAGAAGGTCTTAGGGTTTGATAATTCAATGCAAGGATTTTCTCATCTAAGGTCTACATTGAAAGAAACTCTAGAACACAAGACATATTTTGTAGGGTGATGGAATTTATGCTACATAGGGTTTCAGAAAGGATGAATGATATAATAAATTTCTTACTTGGGGAATATTGGGCGAATCACCATGTTATGAACTTTGGGAAATAAAATGTGTGGGGACAAATGGTTCTCGAAATCTTAGATTCCCATAAATGATAAGGGTCTTGGTATGCAAATGGCAGTGAACGAGATTCTTGGATAGTATAGTTTAGACCTGACCTGATAATTATGGTATCAAAGATGTCAGCATGCTTGTTGTAAATGTGCTCATTTCGGGGAAAATGGATCTAGGAAGCTTGGTTTTTGACTTCTGATCCATTGTGAAGTAAATTTTCAACTGGTAGTAAAAATGGATTTACAGGGTTTACCAGGATAAATTAGGGTTAGTTACTATTTAATTGACAGTGAAAAACATATCATTCGGTAAAAGACATGCACTAAATATCCAAGTATAATACTTAATGTTGGTCGAGGAATTCTGGTCGCTAAGATTTGCTAAACAGGGGCATCGGTCAGAATTTTCTTCTTCAATAAGTTGGATAATGTTTGAAATTGGATTTTCCCCTTTTTAACATATCTCTATTTGAATTTTGGACATTTGGAAACTTTTTATTTGGCGTTGTTTAATGACGTCATGGTCAATGGTTCCATCTGACACGTTTGCACTAGAGAGGGATTGATGTGTATGCCTCTGTGTCATGCTTTTCTTGCATGGATGCATCGCTAATTAGCAGTTTCAAGAGGAAAACAAGATAGTTTTCATAGGTGGTAACTCCCCTCAAGCTCGACACTATTGCAAAATTATTTTGCAAGGAGTTTGCAATCAAAATTCACCACATGTCTTTAGTGGCATCGGGTACAAATCCTCCTCCAAGAAAAATAACTTGGGCACATTTGTATAGAGTTCAATCAACATGAGCTATTGATATGGTGATCACTTTATCATATGAGCTTGATTCTTCACTTTATATGTCTAGCACTTTCTAGCACACTATTAAACTTCATTGCTGGTCTTATTTAAGATCAACGATGTTCTGCTAGTTACTCTTTAGCACTTGGATTTCAACATGTGATTATGTGCTTCCTCCTCTAGTTAAAGTTTAAGTTCTAGACCTTTGCAGATCTTTTCATCTTTAGCTCCTCTTGGGATAAAAATATAAACTTTCAACCTTTTACCAAACTTTGGAAAGTTGAAAATCCATGCAACAATTTTAGTGCTAACACATGCAACATAGATTAAATGGTCATTTGTTTACCCTAAAAGATGAGACGTTGATGATCCATATAGGAAATCTTGTTAAACACTCAATTGTTTCTTCCAAATAATTAGTTAAATGCACCCACAAAATTATGGTATTCTCTATACTACTAAGGCATTATATTTTACTATTTTAGATACATACTCGTGGGCATGGCTAATAGAAAAAACACACTTCGTAAGAGATGTGGCAAGCAAAAAGCATATTTTCTCTCTCATCCTCCTAAAATTAATAATTAGGTTTCTTAATTGAATCAATGTCATAGTTAATATCAATATTGTTTGAATCTTTCTTATGGTTGGGAAATTATGCAATGAGTGGTGGTGGTTTTGGATCTAATTCAATCAAATTTCGATGAACTGCATTTCAACATTGATAAAAAAAAAATATTTTCTTTTCAAAGTTATAATTAATTTCAAAGTATAAACAACATGGTGGACATCGTGCGTATTACCCAACATATTCTTTGTTTGGTCATAGAGGCTCAAAATGACTTACTAATGAAACCAGTAAAAATGGTGAAGGTAGAGGAAGTGGTCCAACAAATTGAATATGGTAAGGCTCCAAGTCCAGATGGATTCATCGTTAACTTATTCCACCATTTCTAGTATTTGGTCAAAGATGAGGTCTAGAGGATTGTGGAGGACTTTTGACGCACGTAGAATGTCCTTCCTGCATTCAACGCCACCTTCCTGACTCTTATACCCAAGGACGATGGGGCTAACTCTCCATGTATGTTCATATCTATATCCCTTTGTAATGTTATTTATAATATTATCATGAAAGTAATAGACAATACGATTAAACTGACTCTCCCACTTTTGATCTCACCGTAGCAGTTTGCTTTTGTGGAGAGAAGGAAATTAATAGATGGTATAATACTAGTTCATGAAGTAATTCACTCACTAAAAATGACAAAAATCCTAGGAATAATGATTAAGCTCGACATTGCCAAGGCTTATGAAAAACTCAACAAAAGTACATTTGAGAGACATGAAAGGATTTTGGGGTCAGGAAAGATTGGATTCAATGGGTTATGAATATCATTTCTTCATCCTTCTTCTCCATCCTCATCAACGACTCCCCCTCTAGAATTGTTAAACCATATCAGGGCATCAGACAAGGAGATCCTTTATCACCTTTTATGTTTGTGTCGATAGTTGAAGGGTTAGGAAAAGCTATCAAGGATATGAGGGAAAATTAGGAATTGTGGGGATTAAGTGTTCACCCCCAAGTTAAACATCAGATTCACAAATAATTTTTGGATGACACCATGCTCATGGGGCATCCTTTAGTTCAGGGATCTTCGGATATCAAGAAATTCCTTAAGAATTTTGCAGATGCATGTAGTCTTGAAGTGAATGCTAGGAAGTCACAAATTTCAAAAGAGCTTCCTTCCATCCAAATATAGTGGGGCTCCCATTGCTGATTCTATTGTCTAAAAAGGCTCTTGGACGGAATTGTTGGAGAGCATGAGGAAGAAATTGGCTAGTTGAACGTTTTACTCCCTTAATATTGTGAGTAGAGTGATGATTGTGAAGGAGGTCCAAGCTATGCCTATCTATCTCTTTTTAGGGATCTTGTGTCCCAAGGAAATGTTGAAATAAATTCACAGTATCCAAGGAAAATTCATGTGGAGTGGGGCAGGTGAGAAGTAAAAATAGGCCCTCATAAGTTGGGAGTCTATTTGCACCCTGAAGTCACATGGTGGATTGGGTCTATGCAACCCAAGGAAATAAATGAAGTGTTTAGTGCCAAATTGTGGTGGAGGTGGGTCACCCATGATTCAGAACCTTGGGAAAACATGCATTACTATAAATGTGTCTATCTAGGACAAGAGGGATCTCATCTGCTTCATGGAAACAAGGTTGGCTTCTCATATTTGGCATTCGACAAATCAAGGAAGAGTCGTGGTTCAGGAAAATAGTTTTTGGTAAGTTAGGGATGGAAATTTTGCATACTTCTAGAAGGACTCCTAGAAATAGATGCCAAATTTTTAAGGTATCATGGATATTACTTGACTCCATCAAGCCAACGGTGCTCAATAAAGAGGTCCAGAGTTAAGGATTTTTGGATGGATTATGTTGGAGGCAAGAAATTATGAGAGTGGCTTCCCCTATACTAGTGGAACCAAATGGTTGTCCATGAGAAATCTCATCCTCTCTAGGAGTCCCTCCAATATAGACACATTCGATGCCACATGGGGAAGGATAAGCTCCAGTGGAGCTATCAATAAAAGGGTATTTTTTCAACCAAGGAAGATTATGATATATGGATGGGACATCACCTCCCCCCATAAGAAACAATTTGGAAAAATCTATGGGTGGCCCAAATGTGCCCCAAAATTACTACTTTTCTATGGCTACTTATGAATAGAAGAATTTTACCATGAGAAAAACTTATGAAAATAGAAATGAGAGGAGCTTTTACATGTTATGTGTATGAGAAAGTGGAAGAGAACATAGACCATCTTTTGAACTCATGCTCCTTTGTTGCACAACTATGGGATAGAGGGGTGTCTTCCTTCAAGAGGTCCAACAAGATTTAGGGTCATCTAGATGTATTCATAGGGGAATGGCCAGAAAAAACATTCCAAAATCCTTTAGTTAATCGAATGTGGAAAATATTCTTTGGATTTATGGTTTGGGAAGTCTGACAAGAATGAAACCTCGGAACGTTCCAGGGAAAATCCAATTCTAAGAATGGAGTTTGGTCCATTATTCAAACAAGTATTGTTGGAGCAGGGTCCCGCAGCTACAGAAGAAGCTGCCAGTTTAGCGGATAGACAGTTTTGGCGGAGAAGAGATAAGATGGACCTACGATGCCGTCGCATGTTTCTAGCTACAGAGCAGAGCTAGAAACCGTGACTTTTAGGGCAGAGAAGTCAAGGAAGACGACGGTACCTGAGCGGTCGAGAAGAGAAAGCTCACCCACTGCATTGAAGGCAGCGGCGAAGATAGGAGGGCTCAGCTACCCTCATAAAGGAAAAGGAGCAACGAGGCCGAGGTATTGAAGACGAAGGACAGAAACAGGGAAGCGGCGCACAGTACCCATGGTCAGCGCCGGGAAGCATGGAAGACTGCAGAGAGCTGTGGTGTGACGGAAAGCGACTACCCCAAGTACAGATATGCTGACTGTCACTAGTTAGAGTTTTGGGTTACTGTTGGGATAGGCCCACAGTGTTGTAATGGTGAGACCTTCGGGTTGCCTATAAAGGGATATATTTTGTATTGTAAAAGAGTTAGTTAGTTAGTTGGTTGGGTTGTTGGCCATTTTTGTGGGTTAGGCAGTTAGACAATAGTTGGATAATTGTATAGAAGCCAAGCTCTGGTTTTGTCATTAGCTGTAGTTATCTTACTGTAACCAGTAGCTGTCTCATTGAGCATGCATGTAACGATCCGCAGGGATCGCCAGAGAGGGAAGGGTATATTGTAAGAGGTGCAATATAGAGTAGAGAAGAGATCTAAGAGAGAAGGGCTCCAGGCTGTGTGCGGAGTTACCCAGAAGATCTCGGGCTGCATATGTGGTGCAGCAGAACTGTGTTTACCTTCCCCTGAGCTATAATAGAAACACAGTTCTGTGGACGTAACTTCCATCCTGGAGGTGAACCACGTTAAAATCGTGTGTTATGTGATTGATTTATGTGTTGTGTTTATTTGTTGCATCTATCAGTTATCATATGGGCCTTGTTTACAGTTTAATGTATGTATGCGTTATTCAGTTTACAGCACTATAGAAGATGAATGCGAGTTGAAACCCTTAAGTATTTTGTATAAGAATTTATCTATGCTTCATCTCTTAGAGTCAAGAGTCGCAGAGTTAAGCACCCTTGTTTATTGAGTCCCGTAAGTCGGAACGAGTAGCGCTGAGTACGCTGAGCCGCGACGGCAGGATATCGCAAGGAGGCGGTATTGCACCAGCAGAGGAGATGTGGTGTGCTGCGGTTGAGAATCAGCATAGGAAGGAGTTATGCGTTGCCCGAGGCACGACGATGCGATAAGGACTAGAGTCATCGCAAGTAAGAGGAGGTTGCGCGTCGCAGAGAGAGAGAGATCTCGCAGGCTAGAAAAGCTACGAGACACCCAGGCTGCACCAGAACCTGGTCGAAGACACTTGAGTCTTTTGGCCAACCCATTAGAATCACTTCGGGTGAGACTTCAGGCCGCTCTGCGGTCTGTTGCCGAAAGGGCCAGTGAGCTAGGGGTGTTGTTGGTTAACTACAGTAAACCCGGGTCTGCCCAAGCAAGCCAACAAATGGTTTCGTTGCCGTTTTTGAACAAACTGAGCATTGATGTTCTGGTGGCGGCCTACTAGAGACGAACTCAACGAGTGGGTTTGGTCTAAGGAGAAAGAGTTTGCCGAATGAGAGAACAGGAGTCCTAAACTGAGTACAGAGGCCTGGTTACAAAAACATATCGTTACAGACCTGCATGCGATATTTTTTGCGACCTTTGGGAATGAGCTTTACGACTGGTTATCAAAGTTGACTGATACAAGCATACTGAAGAAGAAAAGAGACATTGTCTGGACACTGAAGCTGATTCAGACCGTGAAGAACCTTGATAATCCCATTACAAGAGTAGTAGACTTCTGGCTTGCGAGTGTGCTAGAAGGCTTCGTCACAGCGTTTGCAGTTGACCAGAGAAAAAGCTTCAGCGAGGCTGAGCGCTACTTCTTCAAAGGATATCGCGGTAAGTACCTAAAATCTTTAAACTTGTCCATTAAGATGCTATTACATGAAAAAGGAACAATGGATCTAGTTTCAGATGAATAAGTAGAGATAGTAATGTCACAAGAGTTTCAAAGTGATCTTGATGACATTGGACGAACACGTAGTGGAAAGAAATATAAAGTAGATTTCAGATCTCCCATATTTGAAGATAGTCCAGATAATACTAGACAACAGAGTCATAGTACCACAGAAGGAATAGAGGGGGGTATCCCTTACCACCCTTACACCCCACAGAAATAGACCGGGACTCAAAACAACCCCGTAGGAACTCCATCCAGTAGCTCGCAGACAGTACCTACCACTGCTACATCACCTTCAGCTACACCGCTGAGTGGTAGTAGCATAGCAAATCCACATCCACCGCGTAGAAATAGAACGGGGGATGATATGAAGCTACCTATTTTTAAGGGTACAGGGGCAGAGGACCCAGAGCAGCATTGGTATCTATGTGAAGCCATGTGGACCATTAAAACCATCAATGACGATACCATTAAACTTGTACAGTTGGTCACCATGCTAAGAGAGTGAGCCTTAACATGGTATATGAAGTATACCACAGTACCCAGAACACTTGTCCAGATCAAGACAGCCATGATTAAATTGTTTAAGAAACCTAAGTTTGAGTCACATTGCATTACAGAACTCAAAGATATCAAACAGCTACCTACAGAGTCAGTGTGGGACTTTGATTAGAAATTCAAAGCCCTTATAGACCAAGTCAGCTTTGAGTTTGTGCCGGAGCAGCATAATGAATGGTTTATTGCATCGTTGCTCCCTCACATTAGACTGCCATTAATGCAGCAGAAATTCCAGATGCAGGATGACGCGTTGGAGATGGCAATGAAACTAGAGGCTTCACCTCTAGTGGAAACCAGCACAGGCATGACAAATTTGCAAAACCAGTTAGCTAATCTCACGTTACAATTGCATGAGCTTAAAAAAGGGAAAGAGGTTGCGCAAGACATATGGTGCGTAAGGTGTAAAGCACAAGGCCATACTAAAGACAACTGTCCAATCTTTGTAGAATATATAGCGACAGGGGCTCCTAACCCCTTACCACAGACCCATGGGCCGTGGTGTGAAATATGCAAAATGCGAGGACATCTACCTCAACAGTGCCCTCTACTTCAAAAGTACGTGCAGACACCTAAGAACTTATACTGCGTCTTCTGCAAGTCTGTAGGCCATGATGAACACGATTGCCGAGCCTATGATCTCATGGTAGGAGCAAAGCAAGATATGTACAGAGTCCAATCAGAAACACAGGGTCCAGTAGCAGGACCACAGCATGATCCGGCTTATGGTGGTCGTGGAGGAGGATTCAGAGGACGAGGCCGTGGAGAAGGTTTTGGTCGTGGTCGCGGACCAGTTACTTGCTACAACTGTGGATTTGTAGGACATTATGCTAGAGACTGTTCGAGTCCCACCACCACTTGTAATTATTGTAAATCTTATGATCATACTATAGAGGAGTGTCCTACCTTGATAGCTAAGATCAGAGAACCTAAGCCAGCAGCACACCAGAACATCCAGCTTATTGCTGCTGAGCAGGAAGAGCCAAAACCAAGAGTCAATATTGTGACTCGCAGCGGTGTTTCCACCAGTGGGACATCGCCGGATAATGAAAAGAACACAGGTCAGGAGTGGGTGCGCAGAGCTCCTAACAAAGCAACACCACTTGACCTGCAGAAGAATAAATAGACATTTCAGGAAGCTAAGACTTTCTTTGATGACCCTATGCAATCAGGATCGTAGGTACCACCGTCTAGGGGCGTACCGCAGCAAGCACCTTGTGGTGTTAGCCCTGTGCAGATATCGCAGGCTACCACATCGGGCACATGCGATGAGGACGAGATGACAAGAAGTGTACAATCCTTCCTGCGGAGTTGTTTAAAACTCGTGAGAAATGAGCAAGCTATCAGAGAACTTCAGCGCATCATAGATCAGTGTCAGCCATCTTCTTCTATGAGCAGTACACAGTGTGTTGTTCATAATATTACGAGACATACAAGAACAGGAAGAGAGATGCGACTCACAGCATAGATTGGAGAATTCGAAATGGATGAGGTGATCCTATATCTAGGATCAGACGTAAATGTTCTGACTATGCAGACATGGGAACAGATGGGTAGCCCTAAGTTAGTCAGATCGCCTATTCATCTGATATTAGCTAATCAACAGCAAGTATCACCCCTGGGTCGATTACCGCAGGTGCCAGTTGACATTGACGGAGTTCGCAGCTTTGCGGACTTTGAAGTTATAGAAATCATTGGCGATAGTAGACCATATCCAGCACTACTAGGCATTGATTGGGCGATCGGTAACATGGTCGTTATCGACCTAAAGAGAAGACAAATGACCTTTGAGGACGCTCAAATCTAGGTCATCGCACCGTTGGATCCTTTCCAGGGTCCTAGATATATTGAACCTATCCGAGCAGAGGAAGAGGCACGTAACATAGATAGTCTCTATCAGATGACTACGAACCAGAGCGACTATATCAATCCGACTGTGGAAGGGAACATTAGTTGGCGATGCGACAACTCATGCGCATCAGATTTAGATGTTGGTCTTGAGAACTGGCAGAGCAGACTTCGCGAAGTCTCATCGCGCAGATGCGCGTACTTGACTAAGTCACTGCCCTGGATTGGCGCAGAGATCAATGAGATTCCATCGTTTCATGGTCTAACGGATATCCAGGACTTTCTCAAGCAGTTTGAACAACGAATTCCTCACGAGCAGAGGATCACAGCTATGGACCTTGCAGTACGAGCCACACCTGCAAGATGGTGGTGTGCACATAAAGAGAATATCGCATCATGGGACGATATTAAGAGACTAATGACGATCAGATTTTCTATCGACAGAGAGTATGTCCAGCAGAAGTACACAGAAGAAAGTGACCCCAGATCACATATTCAGGCATGCGAACAGAATTGGTCAGACATTCCCGAGGATGAATGGGTTCACCGATTCATTCACACTTTGGACACAGTTCCAAGGAACTGGTATACAGAGACTGAACTGCGCAAGGGAACAACTACATGGCCACTTATGATAGACAGATTTCTACTCACCTTTGCTTTTGAATCTGAGTACCCAAGTGTTGACCAGGCCCTAGATATAATAAAGATCAAGATATTTGAGGATTGTACCTTATCAATACAGACTCAGCCTGAGTGGGCCATCCAGTTAAAAGATGCGCTTGAGTGCTATAACTTTGGAGCAGAACCAGAGGATGAGGATGAGGATCCTCGCAATACCAACATTTCGGAGTCAGAAGGGACTCGCGATGTTGAGGGACCACAATTAGAAATTCCAGCGATCACAGAGCCCATCAAGATTAAAAAAGTCAATATCGGCACAGATACAGAACCAAAGTTTGCCTCTATTGGAGACTATTGGAACGATGAAATAGTCGGACAGATTGCAAACTTGCTACATGACTATCAGGACCTATTTCCCACCAAGTTCACAGAGATGAAGGGAATAGTTGGAGACTTGGGAGTAATGAGGATACCATTGAAGGAGGATGCTCGACCAGTCAAGCAGCATCCATATAGATTAAATCCGTGCTACAAAGAAAAATTTAAGGATGAGATCGATAAGATGCTAGAAGCAGGCATCATTGAGCCCATAGAAGAGAGTGAATGGGTTAGTCCCATGGTCGTACAAGAAAAGAAAACTAAAGGAGACATCAGGATCTGTGTCGATCTACGTAAACTCAATGATGCATTACTTCATGATCCATTTCCGACACCGTTCACTGATGAGGTGTTAGACAACGTCGGAGGACAAGAGGTCTACTCCTTCACTGATGGCTTTTCAGGCTATCACCAGGATCAGAATCCATCCAGAAGATCAATCCAAGACCACCTTTGCAACAGAATGGGGCTCATTCCAGTATATGGTAATGCCCTTTGGTCTTAAGAATGCACCAGCTATCTTTTCTAGAGTAGTAGTTGTTGTGTTTAAAGAATACATCCATAAATTCCTAGAAGTTTATTTTGATGATTGGACTATATTTGGATTAATTGACAAGCACATAGAAGATTTAAGACTGATGTTAGAGAAATGTAGGCAATACCAGATTTCTCTGAACTTGAAGAAATGTATATTTTGTGCACCATTTGGTATTTTATTGGGTCACATTGTTTGCAGACAAGGCTTGATGGTAGATCCCGCAAAGATCTCCATCATTGTAAATATTCTAGCACCCAACTCATTCAAACAATTGAGAACAGTAATTGGTCATACCGGGTACTACAGAAAATTCATCAAGGGATACACGAAGATCACAGCACCGATGGAGAAATTGTTAAAGAAAGATGTAAAATTCCTATGGAACGAGGAATGCCAGCAGAGCCTAGACACCCTTAAAGAGAAGATGGTTACAGCACCCATCTTAGTATTTCCAGATTGGACTAAGTCGTTCCATGTACATGTGGATGCATCTGGCATCGCACTAGGGGTTGTTTTAACACAACCAGGAGAAGGGGATATTGATCATCCTATCGCATATTCCAACAGAAAGCTATCAACAGCAGAAAAGAACTACACCAGGATAGAAAGAGAAGGCTTAGCTATGGTGTATGCACTGCAGAAGTTCAGGCACTACCTATTGGGTGCCTCGTTCAAAATTTTTACTGCCATTCCGCATTGAAGTATCTGGTCAATAAGCTAGTGTTAGGGGGGAGAATCTGTAGATGGTTACTCCTCTTTCAGGAGTATGATTTTGAAATCATTGAGAAACCAGGAAGATTGAATGCCAAACCTAATCACCTATCGCGGATAGACTTAGGAGAAGAGCCAAGTAACCTAGAGGACAATTTGCCAGATGCACAGTTTTTTTCTATCCAGATCACAGACGACTACTATGCTGATATCATTTACTTTCTCACTACAGGATTAGCATCTGACGAGTTTACTAAGCAGCAAAAGAAGCATTTGGTTGTTAAAGCAGCATACTTCACCCTGATTGCAGGACAATTATACACGTTAGGTCCAGATGAAGTCCTGCGCAGATGTGTGATGCCGCATGAAAAAGACGCTATCATCAGAGAGGCACATTCAAGAACCGCAGGAGGTCATTTCGCAGGAAATACGACTGCGCAGAAAATCCTAGCTGCAAGATTATGGTGGCCTACGTTGCACAAGGACACTAAGGACTTTTGTAGATGCTGCGATATCTGCCAGAGGGTAGGGAAACCCTCGTGACGCGATGAAATGTCGCTGAGACCGCAGGTCACGCTGCGCGCATTTGACAAGTGGGCTATAGACTTTGTGGGTCTTATCAACCCACCAGGAAAACACACTGGTGCGAGATATATCATCACTAGCACAGAGTACCTCACCAGGTGGGCAGAGGCCAAAGCAGTAAGAAATTGTGATGCTGCTACAGCCGCACAGTTCCTTTTTGAAAACATCATTAGTAGATTTGGATGCCCAGTAATTTTGATGAGCGACCAAGGCACACATTTCTTGAACCGCACCACTGAGGCCTTGACGGAAGAATTTCAAATTCAGCACCATAAGAGCACTCCCTACCACCCACAGGCTAATGGTACGATGGAGGATTTTAACAAGATTTTAGAAAACGCTCTTACAAATATCTGCAACAGCCAAAGGAATGATTGGGACCTCAAAGTTAACACTATATTATGGGCGTATAGGACCACATGCAAGAAACTTACAGGACATACACCTTTCAGTTTGGTGTATGGATGGGAGGCTGTTATGCCCATGGAGTATATTCTTCGCAGTTTAAGAATCACTCAGATCACCGGGATGGCTGATACAGACACAGTGGATGAAAGGCTAGCGCAGCTGCTTACCTTAGAGGAAGACAGATTCATCGCTGGCTTCCATCAGAAAGTGCAGAAGGAACGAGAAAAAGCGTGGCATGACAAACACATTATGAGTAAGACCTTTCAGATCGGAGACCTAGTACTCCTCTACGACAGTAAGTTTATTAAGTTTCCAGGGAAGTTCAAGATGCATTGGTTGGGGCCATATCAGATACAGCAAGTTACAGAGGGAGGTGCAGTTCAGCTCAGCAAGCTGGATGGGGAGCTTCTTCCCACATTGATCAATGGCAGTAGGCTCAAGCTTTATAGTGAAAGCCACTCCACCTCTCAGCCCTAACTCGGAGTCGCAAGAAGTGCAGATGTCTAGTGTAGTTGAAAGGAGGCATCGCACCGGGAATTAGTCTACATCGGCAGGTATTCTAAGTATAAGGAATCGCATAAGGACGGTTCATTTTGCGCAAGTCATCAGTAAAAAATAAATAAATAAATAAATAAAAGGCGCTTAAGTTTGTTTTAAGCAGAGGATGAGGTGTTGCATCGCAACAAGGCGATGTCTCTCCGTTCCACTTACCAGCTTTCGCAAGAAAACAGAGGGCTAGTCAAGTCGCCTTCTGACAGGTAGTTAATGAAGAAATGATCGGTATATCTTACCGTAGATTTGGCAGCAGTGTAATCAATTTTCCAGATTTGGTAAATCCTCGACGAGACCGGCGCCTGTACACACACACTTCGAGGGAAATTTGATCGGATTTCAGCATTTATTGAGGATCGAATGACGGGTGTGGTCTTGTCCATGCAATTAATACGACCGACGGATTCAGTCCAGATGACCGTTGCGTCCGGGATTATCGTCTTCGGCATAAAAGCAGAAATTAGTCATTCGAGAGGGTTACATTTGCAAGAATTCAAGAGCTGAGAGTTATAGAGTGCATCGATCAGTTTCCCTATGCAGAGCTAATCCCGTTACAGAGTGTTGTGATTTCCAAAGATTGCAGCCATTGCACGTCCAACATTTTACACCAAGTGGGTTCTGTTCGAGGAGGAACCTTTAGAAGACATGCTGAGGCATTTCGACCCTGGTGGACGTATGCCCGCTATGACGACGCCGCCCAGGGTTGTGAAATTAGGAATATCACAGGAAAGACAATTTCCAAGGATGAGGAGTCAAGCGCAGGATGTAGAAGATGTCATCAAAATCTCTGCTGAAGAGAAGAAGAAAGCCGAGCCGATCATTGAAGATAAGAAAGCAGAGCGGTGGAATGATGAGAAGAAATCTCCCCTTAGGAAGAAAGTAAAAATGAGAAAAAGAAAGCAACGGGAGAAGGAAGATGACCTATCTCATCAACTAAGAGGACAACAAGAGGTTCCAAAGGTCAGGAATGAAAATATGCAAAACCCGAGCACCATGAATACCTGGAGCGAGTTGCTGAGAAGAAAGGTGAAAGGGAAAACAAACCGAACAAGCAGAACTTCCAGATGCAGAAAAAGGCTTGTTCTCGGAATGGAATTCCTGGTTTGTATACCTTTCGCATAAGTAGGCTCCAGACTGAATGAAATGTTTGAGAGGGCTAGAAGATACAGATTTTCCTTGTGATAAAAGTTCTAACCTAGAAAAAGAGGAAAGGATATCTGTGGAAGACTTCTCAAGACCTGTAGACCTTTAAAAGGTCTCAGGAGCAACGAGAGCGAGAGCATAACTAAGGGAAGGAAATATAAGAGAACCCACCGAACTAAGTTACAGAAACTAAAAAAAAAGAGTGTGTCGAAGCTATGGAGAACGAAGTCGCAGGACTTCGGGACAAGTTTCAACGGACTTCACAGGAAGCCAAGGAGAAGCTACGGTAGGAGAAGCCCGCTGGTAGTGGCTCAGGGACGAGCCACAAGTAAGTGTTAGGGGACTGTTGGAGCAGGGTCCCGCAGCTACAGAAGAAGCTTCCAGTTTAGCGGATAGACAGTTTTGGCGGAGAAGAGATAAGATGGAGCTACGACGTCGTAGCATGTTTCTAGCTACAGAGCAGAGCTGGAAACCATGACTTTTAGGGCAGAGAAGTCAAGGAAGACGACGGTACCTGAGCGACCGAGAAGAGAAAGCTCACCCACTGCATTGAAGGCAGCGGCGAAGATAGGAGGGCTCAACTACCCTCATAAAGGAAAAGGAGCAACGAGGCCGAGGTATTGAAGACGAAGGACAGAAACAGGGAAGCGATGCACAGTACCCATGGTCAGTGCCGGGAAGCATGGAAGACTGCAAAGAGTTGTGGTGTGACGGAAAGAGGCTACCCCAAGTACAGATATGCCGACTGTCACTGGTTAGGGTTTTGGGTTACTGTTGGGACAGGCCCACAGTGTTGTAATGGCGAGACCTTCGGGCCGCCTATAAAGGGATATATTTTGTATTGTAAAAGAGTTAGTTAGTTAGTTGGTTCGGTTGTTGGCCATTTTTGTGGGTTAGGTAGTTAGACAATAGTTGGATAATTGTATAGAAGCCAAGCTCTGGTTCTTTCATTAGCTGTAGTTATCTTACTGTAACCAGTAGCTGGCTCATTGAGCATGCATGTAACGATCCGCAGGGATCGACAGAGAGGGAAGGGTATATTGTAAGAGGTGCAATATAGAGTAGAGAAGAGATCTAAGAGAGAAGGGCTCTAGGTTGTGTGTGGAGTTACCCAGAAGATCTCGGGCTGCATATGTGGTGCAGCAGAACTGTGTTTACCTTCCCCTGAGCTATAATAGAAACACAGTTTGTGGACGTAACTTCCATCCTGGAGGTGAACCACGTTAAAATCGTGTGTTATGTGATTGATTTATGTGTTGTGTTTATTTGTTGCATCTATCAGTTATCATATGGGCCTTGTTTACAGTTTAATGTATGTATGCGTTATTCACTTTACAGCACTATAGAAGATGAATGCGAGTTGAAACCCTTAAGTATTTTGTATAAGAATTTATCTATGCTTCAGCTCTTAGAGTCAAGAGTCGTAGAGTTGAGCACCCTTGTTTATTGAGTCTCGTAAGTCGGAACGAGTAGCGCTGAGTACGCTGAGCCACGGCGGCAGGATATCGCAAGGAGGCGGTATCGCACCAGCAGAGGAGCTGTGGTGCGCTGCGGTTGAGAATCAGCGTAGGAAGGAGTTACTCGTTTCCCGAGGCGCGGCAATGCGATAAGGACTAGAGTCATCGCAAGTAAGAGGAGGTTGCACGTCGCAGAGAGAGAGAGAGATCTCGCATGCTAGAAAATATGTGAGACACCCAGGCTGCACCAGAACCTAGTCGAAGACACTTGAGTCTTTTGGCCAACCCATTAGAATCACTTCGGGTGAGACTTCAGGCTGCTCTGCGGTCTGTCGCCGAAAGGGCCCGTGAGCTAGGGGTGTTGTTGGTTAACTACAGTAAACCCGAGTCTGCCCAAGCAAGCCAACACGTATGTTGGAATCTATACAAATGAATTCTTGGGTGACGATAGACTAGAAGGTGTTGAAGCTCTTATCCTCCATGTGTGGGGCATCATAGGGCCACTCCAATGCTTTGGAAATCAGAGGACACAAAACCAAGAGGTTTCTAGCCCCACAACGGTGAATTTTCCCACCATAAGGGAATCTCAAGCTCAACTTTGATGGCGCTTTCAAGGGGAACCCTAGCCCTATGGGTTTTGAAGGTCTGTTTCGAAATCACGAGGGGAAATTTTTTGACATCTTCATGGGTTTCATTGGTCACGAAACCAATAATCTTGCAGAATTGGAAGCTCTAATCCATGGTTTTCTCATAGCGCGGAGAAGGAACTGGTTTCCTCTCGTGGTGGAAGGAGACTCAAGAAATGTCCTATATATGGTTGTTCATATTCAAAATGGGACTCACGGTACTAAAGTTTCCACACATTAGCGATTTGAACATCGACTAGAATTTTGTTGGACACGAGAGTGTATACCATCTACCACATTAAGAGGAAAGGAAACAATGTGGCGGATTTTCTAGTGAACAAAGGGATCTAGGACTGAAGAGCCATCATGGAAGGATCATTAATGGACCTGATTGACAAAATGTTTATGGAGTAGTGTGAATCTTAGCATGGCTTGAACATGTCTCGTTAGGAAGGTACCACATCCCAAGATCTGTAGTGTTTCT